>JBAGKK010294807.1:0-10130 GCA_037177015.1 Euceroptres primus | reverse complement strand
AAAGACCCTTTGATGCCAAGTTTTTCATAATGACAATAATTGTTAATTATATAAACAATTTTTATAAACAAATGAACATTTCCACAATTGTTTCATAAATAGGCTTCATTTTTTTTGCGGAGTCAACTCGAAATGTCTTGTCAAAGACTCCTTGTCGTCATATACACTGCTCTCGCGATATACTTCCCCTTGACATAATTCCTTCCACAAATTTTCGCCAATGGTGAGGGGTCCAAGTGGACGTGAGTGAGGCGCTGTGAGGTCAGCAGAATTTCGCAGTACCATAGCCACAAAGCGGGCAGTACCCTAAGTGGATAATTTCGTTAGTTCGCTTCAATTCGCTTTCAGCGTTTTGGTTATGCGATATATATAATAATTAATTAATAATAACTAAATAAAACTTAAAATTAAAGTAAACGTTAAATTAAACTTATATTCAAAAAATATTTTTTACTCGTGACAAAAATCAAACAGAAATAGTTCATACGGCCCTGACTGTTTACGTTTAGAAACTCGCAATTTTATTCCAAGGCCATTGCCGTCATACCCGAAACCAGCACTAATTCGCGAGAGCGAGCAGTGTATTTCAAATCGATAGAAGCTATTAATTCTTTAAACGAAAATAAGCCTATTCATGAAAAAATAGCGAAGATGTGCGTTTGTTTATAAAAATTGTTTATATAATTACCAGTTTTTGTCACTATGAAAAATATGACAGCAAGGAATCTTTGACAAGACACTTCGAGTTGATTCCGCAAAAAAATGAAGCCTATTTATGAAAAAATGGCGAAAATGTACATCTGTTTATAAAAATTGTTTATATACTTAACAATTATTACCATTAGGAAAATTAGGATAGCAAGGACTCCCTGCAAAAACATTTCAAGTTCATTCCGCAAAAAAAGTTATGTCTATTCATGAAAAAATGGTCAAAATGTGCATTTGTTTATAAAAATTGTTTATGTAGTTATTAGTTGTTGTCATTATGAAAAATATGACAGCAAAGAGTCTTTGGAAAAGCATTTCAGGTTGATTCCGCAAAAAAAATTAAGCCTATTCAGGAAAAAATGGTTAAAGGGTTCATTTGTTTATAAAAATTGTTTAAATAATTAGAAAATAGCAGCTATTCTTAACTAATTGTAAACACACATTATTATCTATCATATTTCATACATGAAATCTATGGATTTAAAATAGCTTATAATTGTGAATCACGAAAAAATGACTTTTGTTCAATAGTTTGTTTATGACATTATAGACAATTTTTTTTCTTACTCTAACTTACTGGACATTATTGTTAGTTACTGATTACATTGCTTTATGACCTGTTTTAATAAATTTGAAAATCTTAAAAGAAATGGCATCACTGAAAAGTTAGACAAAAAAAGTTTAAACTTTGTTGTTAAATAACAAATTTTTGTTTAGTCAGAGTGAAATATTCGCAGTCACTTGGTATACCTGAAAGACTTACGGTCATTTCTATAAAAAAAACATCAAAATCCATTAAGAATTGTGCTGTTGGTCGATTTTTGTCCAAAAAAGTACATTTTTTGGTTCAAAGTATGATTTAGCTTACAAATGTCAACCGATTTGAATTTTTTGTTAAAAAGATAATGAAATGCCGGAGAGAGTTGTCGAGGCCAATTTTGGTAGGTCTTTATTTTTTTTATAAACAAACAAATATATCCAAAAAATGACCATTTTTTCAACTCCGCCTTCTCGGTTCTTGTCAATGGTGCGAAAGTTTTTGCAATTGCCTGAATTTTATGGAGCAAAATTACTTGAGAATAATTCCATATTAACCTTTTAACAAAAAAATTTGCTAACAGACAAATTATTTGTTAAAATTTGATTTTTTATAATTTTCATTATTTTCAGATTATTCATCCTTATTTTATTAGTAATTTGATTCATAATATTACTGAGATGGAAAAAATTTGTATTCGAATAATTATTATTAACAATATGAACACATTTTATTAACAAAAGTAGAATTTGGGTATTTTTTGATAAAAAAGTTAGTTTTTTCGATTTATTACTTCTACTTGATTAACACAAGACATCAGTTTGAATACTAGGAATGATTAAGAAATAAACTTTATGACTGTTATAAACAAATGTTATAACAAATGAAAAATTGGGACATTTTTGAAACTAAAAAAGATTTTGTTCAATGTTGGTATGTTTAATGAAATACATTATGTTAACTTCGGCAACAATTATGTGTTTTTTTTTTGACCTTATATGTATGTCAGAAAATTATTTATAAAGCTTTGATTATTATCTATAAGTATTGATTTCTTTCTTCACTCTTGCTTCTCTTTACCCATTATATTTTTAACAATTTTTTACATATCTCAGTTGAAAGCCAGGAAATCATTTGCTGTATTTTCTTTCTAAAAAAGTGTTTAATTTTAATGTTCAATAACTTATTTTCCTCATTTATAGTTAAAACAACCAAAAGCCGAAAAAAAAACTAAAAAACCCGAAATATTTATGGGTTCTAACCGAAAAACGGAAACCGACCCTGAAATTTTTATGAGTTTTAACCTCGGTTTTAACTGAAAAGCGAATACCAATACCGAAATTTTTAAGGATTTTAACCGAAAACCAATAGATAAATTGTATGGAATTTATGTAGAATGGATTCTTTAGAATCTTCACAGGAATTCTACTTAAATTTCTAAAGAGACTTAATAAGAATGAATTCTAGTCCAATTTTTAAAGAATTGTATACAGAATTTGTGTTTGTCGAATTCTTGTAAGGATTCTGCAGAAATTAAACTAGAATTCTTGTGAGGGCTCCATAGAAATTTCAGTGGAATTCTTGTGAGAATTTTATAGAATCGATTCTACACAAAGTCTATTGAATTTTTCCAACTGGGAAGTAAAAATCGAAACTCAAATTATTTTTCTCCCTGTATTAAACAGCTTAATTTATTTTTAAATGAATGTAAATTTAAATTTAATGATGTAGAATCTGTCGAAATTAGTTCAAAAAATACAGAGATACGACCTGAATAATGCAGAATCTGTCTGATTTGAAATGGATTCGGTTAATTGAATATTTGTACTGGAACTTATTATTATTTATTGCAACTAATTTCACATAGAGAATTTTACCCGTATTTTTTCACTTTTTTGCGAAGTGAAAAAAAGAATAACAAGCAGGAAAGTTTGTTTTAATTTTTGCAATAAAGAAGCAAAGTGTATATGCACTCGACGTTTAAAGTTATTACTGTTGGTGGCGGTTGACGGGCGACGATAAATCGATGTCGCTAAAGCAACAGCCACAGTTACAGAAATATGATGTAGTGACGTTAACACGTCGTAAACCGAGAAACGCCTTCGCATCAAACCCTTCTAAAATAAGATTCATGAGAAATGAGAAAAAGCATGTAATGTTTTTTTTACTACTCATATAGATACTCAAACCATCATCAGCTCCAAGTGTGTCGTTCTTTTTTCCAAAGCACGTCCATTCATCACTATTTTATATCTCTTTCAATAATAAAAACAATTTTCATCTGTTCAAAATAGTCTGACAAGTGCAAAATTGATAACTACTGGAAAAAACATTATTATGACAATATTTCCTGACCCCAAAGCCACAAACTAGTCCAAAGTCCAAAGTAAAAAGATACATAAGTGACATTGTCGCTTAGGTTGACTTTTCCATTGCTAGGTTTAAGAGAATAACCCTAAACCACAAAGTCACTTACGTATCTTTTTACTACTATACTTTACTTTTTATTTTATTATATATTTCAATGAGTTTATCATGATAAAACTATGAAAGCGAAGTTCTGGGATACATAATTAATAAATTAATTAAGGAATTAACATTAAGGTCATGAAAAGACATTGCTACCTGCATAGTAGATTACGAATTCTGAATAATGAAAGGACATCAGAGGATTATCGGTCACTAATGAGCAATTAATTAAGGAGGGTGGTAAACAAGGATGTGGACTAATTAAACAAATCATTACAAGGGATATAAATTATCCTGGATGACTGGATTGACATAAACTAACATAACGACCTTATTGTCAAGCTTTCGAGGGAAAGTCTCCCTTTGGTGTCACATAGACCAACCAGATACTTTAATGACCTTTAACGATGACCAATTAGCTCGTATCGGTCATAATTCGTAATAATGTCGGTTTTGTGTTTCAGGATTGACGACTGAATCCACGAGAGATGCATTCTGGTCAGACGATTAAATACGATCGGTGTTGTTTGACCATTAAGCTTGATCGATGAATTCCTCCTCAGTAACAAAATATGGAAACCAAAAACAACTTTGGAAATACTAATTAATATTTAATTATTTTAATAATTAATTAAAATATTTTAAGAATTAATTTAAATATTTTAAGAATTAATTTAAATATTTCAAGAATTAATTCAAATATTTTAAGAATTAATATTTATAAAACTACTTTTAAAATATACGGTTAAAATTTGTTTGATTTTTTTCACATGTAAGAAAAATTAATTGCTGTTAATAATTGCCAGAAATTTATTTCTTGAAAAAACGATTTCTTGGTTACTTGATTTTACGTAGTGAAAAATTTTTAAATTTGTTTTCGATTTTTAAATACATATGTGAACTTTAACAATTTTTTGTAGACATATTATTTCAGTTGTAGTTCGACATTTCTAATTCTTGGAAAAAGATGGGCACATGTGTTTCTACTTATTGGTAACATTTTGGCGTATCCAATCGGGAAATAATTTACGGGATCATTTGGAGTTTTCCCAAGGACTCACTTTGAGGCGAAGGCAGTATCGTAATTATAATAATTTGGCCCCCTCTCAATTTTCAGAAAAAAAAGGAATTATTAGCTAGAAGTTTGTTAACTATATTGTGAATTTTGTAATTAAAACAGTTACTGCTTTAATGAAAATTTTCACTTATATTTAAGTTTAGGATATTTCACTTTAATTTTATATAGATAAAATATAATAAGAACATCAAAGTATAATGAAAAATGCTAAAGTTTGAAATAATTTACCACAATAACTTACCTCAAGTAATTATCGGAACGCCTGTTTTTTCAGCAGGTGTTAAAGTGCATTAATTTTTGTAATATTAAATTGAAGATTTTCCCCCTACAATCCGACGAAAACTAATACAATTACACGTTAAATAAGGCCAAGTTTAAGAAAATATATCGATTCTATAAGAAGATATTGAAAAAAAACGTCAAATTTCGATTCTTTTGAAAAATGCCAATAACTTTGAAAATGAATATTTTTTTTTTAATTCTTGGACTCATTTTAAAGATAAATTGGCGTAGAATTTTGCTAAACTATTAATATATTTCTGGAATTTTTTCCCAAGAGAATACCATAGGATGAAGTTGGTAAAAAAGTCGTAAAAATTGAAAAATGTATTTTTACTTACAAAATTTTTTTAAAAATGACTAAAGATCACATATTTATAGATTTTACGAAGTTTTAAAGAAATAATATATACTACGTTGATTTTAAAAAAAATTCTGCAAGTAATCATACATTTCTCAATTTTTACGAATTTTTAGTACCAACGTCATTCTATGGTATTCTCTTGGGAAAAAATTCCACAAATATATTAATCATTTATCGAAATGCTACGGCAATTTATCTTCAAAGTGAGCCTAAGAACTTTAAAAAATATTTAATATTTTTAGAGTTGTTGACATTTTTCAAAAACATTGCAATTTGTCGTTTTTTTGCGATATCTTTTTATGGAATTGACGCATTTCCTTGAACTTAGGCTTATTTAACGCACAATTTTATTAGCTGTCGTCCAATTATAGGGAACTTTTTTTTTACTTAATGTTATAAAAATTAATGCACTTTAACACTTGCTGAAAAAACAGGCGCACCAATAATTAATTACAGGAGGACAATTAGGGTGCTCCTTATTTATGCCTGGTTGAAAATTTTTTTGAAAATCGTTTGCTCCAACCCGCGGGATTTGTTAGAATACTTAAAAATAGAAAATTTTTCAAATTTGACCAAAAACGGTTAATATTTACCCATCGCCTCAGACATTTAAAATTTCCCATAGGTTTCCCAAGGGAGAAATCATGCAAAACCGTAAAATCTACATAACTTTTTGAATTTTTATTGAAATCAATCGTCCACCGAGAAAAGTAATCTGCAAGCGATGTTTAAGGCATTTCAATTTTTAAAAACTTGAATGTTTTAAAATTCAGAAAACGGGGGCCCAAAAATTTTAGACAAAAATGGTATTTTTTATAGTTATTAACAAATATTGATTAAACATTATAAAAAAATCTAATAAATTATTGTAAAGCAGGTGGTTGCCCTAAAAATTAAAAAAATTTCAAAAATCCAAGATGGCAGCCAATTAAGTATTTAAAAACTAGCTTATTTGTACAGTTCAAAACTTTGCTAGAAAACTTTTCAATTTTCAATTTTCAATTTTTAATTTTCAATTTATAAACTTTGCTAAAGAAAGAAGTTTGGCTTCAGGAATTATCTGATGATCCAAGACATCCAAAATTTTGAAAAAAATTTAAAATGGCGGCCAATTAAATATTCAAAAATAGCTCACTTCTACAATTTTCAACGAAATATTTTCAAACCTTGCTAGAAAAAGAAGTTTGACGTCAGAAACTATCTGATTATCTGAAAAATGCAAAATTTTGACAAAATAAAAAATGGCGGCCAATTAAATATTCAAAAATAGCTCAGACTTCTACAGTTTTGAACGAAAATGTGTGATAATCCGAAACGACAAATACTTGGAAATAATTTAAAATTGCGTAGCGGCCAGTCAGATTTTTAAAAGAAGCACGTTATTTTATTTTCAAAATTTATTTCTTGTTATAGTCATTAAATTATGCGTGAAACGAAACTATCGTAAATTGCCTTTCTAGCAAGGTTGGGAAATATTTTGTTGAAAACTGTAAAAGTGAGCTATTTTTGAATATTTCATTAGCCGCCATTTTGGATTTTTCAAAAATTTTGGATGCCGTAGATCTTCAGATAGTTTTTGAAGCCAAACTTCTTTTTCTAGCACAGATTGAAAATATTTTATTAAGAACTGTAGAAATGACCTAGTTTTGAATATATAATGGGCAGCCATTTTAGATTTTGTCAAAATTTTGGATGTTTCAGATCATCAGATAGTTTCTGACGCCAAAATTTTTTTTCTAGCAAGGTTTGAAAATATTTCGTCATAAACTGTATAAGTAAGCTATTTTTTGAATATTTAATTGGCCGCCATGTTGGATTTTTTCATTGAAAATAATAAGTGTAAAAATGTTGAGTTTTTGAATACTTAATTGAATACTTAATTTTCAAAATTTCTAGTTTTTAGGGCTACCAACTGCTTTACAATAATTTATTCTATTTTTTTATAATGCTTAATCAATCTTTGTTAATAACTAGAAAAAGCACCATTTTTGGGCCTCCATTTTAGGAATTTTGAAAATATCAAGTTTTTCTAAATTGAGATGCCTTAAGCATCGCTTAAACATTGCTTTCCTCGGTGGACGATTGATTTAAATAAAAAATCAAAAAGTTATGTTATGTTCCCATGGGAAACCTATGGGAAACTTTAAATGTCTAAAGCGATGGGTAAATATTAACCGATTTGGCTCAAATTTGAAACACTTTCTACTTTTAGGAATTCTAACAAATCTCGGGGGTTAGAGCAAACGATTTCGAAAAAAAATAAGGAACTCTCTAATCATGTACATTAGGGTGGGTCGAAAAGAAATTTTGAAATAAAAAACAGCCTAGTACTGAAAAGCTTCATTTTAGGTCCCATATAACCTGTGTAAAATTTAAAATAGATCGATAAATATCCTGAGGTTCCCCGAGGCTAAAATAAGTTTAAAAAATTCGTATTTCTCAGAGTTTTGGAAAAATCACTAATATTAATCTTTTTCCAAAATCTACATAAAATTCCTAATTTTCAAAAATGTTGTGAGATTGTAGTATTTTGACTTTTTCTACGAGAAAATCTCATTTTGATAAGCCTTAAAAAACTCTTAAAAGCTTTGCAAATTATCTTAAAATTTTGTTGAGCCTCTGGAAACTATCTCGTACTCAAAATTTATACAAAAAATTGAGAAGATTTTAGCATTTAAAATTACCCAATCCTAAATTTTATTTTTTATTTTTTATTCTCAATGTTTTTTAGGTACATTTTGAGTGCGAGAAAGTTTCGCAAATATCTCAAAAAAATTTTAAGATAATTTGCAAAGCTTTTAAAATTTATTTTAGTTTCTTGAGGTTTATAAAAATGAGATTTTCTCCTAGAAAAACTCAAAATACTAAAATCTCGCATTTTCGAAAATTGGGCATTTTATGATGGAAAAAAAATTAATATTAGTAATTTTTTCAAAACTCTGAGAATAACGAATTCTTTAAACTTATATACTAGCCTCGGGGAACCTTAGGATATTGATCGATCTGTTTCAAATTTTACACTCGTTATAAGGGACCCAATATGAATCTTTTCAGTATTAGGCTGTTTTTGATTTCTAAAAATTGTTTTTTTCAACCCACATTAGGATACATCTTAGGGGTCGTTGCCAAAAAGTTTCGAAATTTGGCATATCGATTTTTTGAAAAAAAAATCTCAGAACTAGCTAAAGTATCCTCCTCTATGGGATGCGTGAACTCATCTACTCCTTGTGGATGGGAATTAATTTTCTCTACCCAAGCAGAATTTAAATTTGGACCTGGCCGCGGTAGGGAGGCCTAGAACTCCCACGGGTAGTGACGACCAGTGTTACCGTTCCGGGAACTTTCGTTGCACTTACTCTCAAGTGAATGATGTCATGTTTTGCGAGAGTAAGTGTGACAAAAGTTCCCGGAACGGCAGCACTGGTGAAGACCTGGACACCGGAGCGGTGAAACCCGTCTAGGGAATCTAGTTCTTGATTAGTAAGGCGAATAGCATCTGTGGTGGTTCGACTAAGCAGCGATCGTCGAGTGGCTCTCGTCGTTCCAATTAGCCCTCAATCTAAGGTGTTAACTACCATGCCGAAGGATGAATGGTACCGGGATATGGTATCGTGAACGGTGTCCTGGGATAACGGGCGACCTCTCAGCCTTACCACTGCAAGCGGGGCAATGTAGTGGCGGACTATTATTTCCCTAGCTACTCGTGGGATCAATATGGATTTCTCAAAAAGAAATAAAAATAAAATAGAAGGAGGGGAGTCTTCATTGACCCCCTTAGAAAAGACATCCTCGCCTGAGAGGATGGATACTTCCAAAGGAGCTCAATTGCATACTTCGGAAGGACAAAGTGGAGAGTCGATCCCGGGTGGATCTTCTGGCGGGGCGGGAAGCAAGGACTTAATTGGACTTGCAAGCGATGCCAAAGCCGAAGGACCATCTTTGACCGCCAAACCACAAAGAGTTAAGTATTCGGGTGCTGCGAGGAAAAGACACAGACGCCTCCGGGAAAAGTTGGAAGACGCAGAGGTCCCCCAAATGGGTACTCCTAAGAGAGTCCATTCGGATGGCAGCACTCTGAAGGAGGTCAGATTGACGAAGAAGGTGCGGATCAAGGACCCTGAAATCTCTTATAGGGAGGCCCTTCAGAGTCATCTGAAGATGGCTATCGTCGCTGAGGGATTCCTAAAAATCAAACTCAGCGCCGAACAGGCCAAAGCAATTGAATCGGCGCTCGAGAGGAGAATCGACGGAGTCCAATCTGGACACGTGATTCCCAGGTTCGAGGACTGCCGGTTCAAGGACTGCTGGTTCAAGAGTAATGCCTTCATCGTAGTTTGCTCCGATTAAGTGTCGAGAGAGTGGCTCGTTGAAGCCGCTAAGGATCTTAATCCATGGGAGGGAGCCAGGATTAAGGTTGTTGAGAGCAACGATCTCCGCAAACCGGTCAAAGTAATGACCTGGATATCCGGGACCTTAGTGGGACCGAAGCCCGCTTTGAAGAGATTCGCAGTTCAGAATCCGCCCTTAAAGACAGAGGAATGGAAGGTAATCGATGTCAAGGCGGAGAAAAATGTGACACAATTAGTGCTTTGTGTTGACGATGCTGCAGCCGAGGCCCTTAAAAAACTCGAGTGCAGACCGTACTATGGGTTAAAGAGGGTGAATTTTAAAATCCTCACCAGAGGGAAACCGAG
>JBAGKK010294702.1:0-20198 GCA_037177015.1 Euceroptres primus | reverse complement strand
ACAAAAATCAAACAGAAATAGTTCATACGGCCCTGACTTGTTTACGTTTAGAGACTTCCGATTTAAGTCCAAGGCCACTCAGGCCATCCACGAAACCGGACTTAAATCGGAAGAACAGTGTACTCTGCATTGAAAATTTCGTGGTCTCGAACTTTGGGTAGTGTCTAAGAATTTTTTAAGCGTTAGGGGTTGAAAAAGGGCGATATCCAAATTTTCTGTCTTTCTTCTGGTCAAGTGAAACTACTTTGCATCAAAAAATTTGTGGTCTCGAATTTTGGGCAGTTTCCAAAAATTTTTTAAGAATTTGTGGTGGAAAAGGGGTGAGTTCCGAGGCGTTTACGAGACTGCAAATTTTAAATGGTCTTTTCGTTTTGAATTGAAACTACTCTGCATCGAAAAATTCGTGGTCTCGAATTTTGGGAAGTTCTCAGGAATTTTTTAAGTATTAGGAGTAGAAAAGGGGTAAGTTCCAAGGGATCTAGAGCAACGAAACTTTCAGAAATACTTTCTTTCATTGAGATTAACCATTTTCCAGGTAAAAAAATTCAAGGACTTTTCTAGGTTTTCAAGGATTTCAGGACGCTAGACACTCTGTTTAGAACTTTTAATTGACAAGTTATAATTTCCACTTGAAATACATATCGACGCCAGAACTAAAAATGATTTCTTAAAAGAACTTGAGGCGAAGGACTTTCGAATAAGTAGCACTCTGCTGATACAACAATATACATGTTTATTATCTGCATGATGTACATCTTAGATTTTTGTCGAATTCGCGGTGCGTCTGCTGCGATTAAATGAGTGCCGCACGCACTAGCTCTATGGTACTTAATTTAAACGGTCTTTTATGCGGCAAAACGCTCAAACCGCAGCAGACGTGCCCCTTAGTAATATTGCTCACGTGTAATGCGTGTGTCTCTTTACCCTTATCTCTTTTTATTTCACGAAGTAGAGAATCACAGAAGAATTCCTCCTTTCCCCGCCCTGCCAAAGCTGCAAAATTTGCACGGAATGGGCGCTTGCCTCCGATTTACATCTTTGGTCACTAGTACAATTCGTCCAAAGCAAAATTGAATTCATCAATTTTACTCCGTTTCCTTTAATCTAAATAAACTAAAATTATACACGAGAAAAGAGCGGAGAATAACTCTTTTGCGAGAAATAGACTTACACTTTTTCGTGAATATAAAAGAAAGAAAAAGCATGAAAGGAAAACATAATAGGAAATAAAGAATTCAGATATAAATAAGAATAAAAGATAAAGAATAAATAATAAATTGAACTTGAAGTTCAGTTTCTCTTTTCGAAACCACCCTGTGCATATTTTGTCAGACTCTGGGCGTTGACCGTTTAAAATCGAAAATAGTGTGCCATCAAATCCAACGCAATAATATACAATTCTAAAATAATGTCGAAACATGACTCTTGAAGCATAAATAACGATTGGAATCGAACAGATTCGAGAATAGTCAGAGATCTAAATTCTAAGAGTAACAATATTAATTATTCTTCCATTTTATTAAAATCATTTGCAACTCAAGTCGATTCTATTTTCGAGCATTTAATCTTTTTGCATCAACCGATTCTAATCATGCTCCTTTCGCAAAAATGCATTTGTTTCATAGCCTTACAAACAATTAACAATAAGCTAGCGACGAAGTTTCCAAGCAATTTGCCAGGAATAAAGCGCTTAACGATAACAGAAATGGCGATGAAAGGTAGTAGTACGTAGAACTGATCAGATTATTTACCAAACGGAAGACTATTGACTTAAATATAGATTAATTCGACAGTGCAAACAACTATTGATCAACTTTTGGAAAATTCTGTAAAAAAATATCACTGATGCAAGTAACAATGCAGTTCCCTGACATGGCAGCTTTTACATTTAGAATGAGACCCACTTGCTCGCGTTTTTCTAATTAGAAAAATATCGCTGAATACTGTAGGCTAAGAAGCTTTTGTTCCTAATAAAAATATTAGGTACTGAAAGAAATTCTGAAAAACGCGAAACAAGCAGTGACGAAAAAGAATACAGAGTAAATATACTGAAAGGTCTACGACTATCGACAAGCGAAAGACTTTTCGGTATGATCGATAATGCTAAATACTGAGTAAAAGTATGCTATCGCCATTCTGGCAATAATAATACAATTTCAAATAACTGCAGAGCATTCCTCAAATTTTATATTACAATATTGTCTGAAGATCAAGTTCAAGTCAAGGCTTAAAAAGAATTTTTCTTTAAAAAAAAAAAAAGATTTTCCATTTGGGTTTTACGTATATTAAATTACATTCTGAAATAAATTACTTTTAAATATTTTTAAAAAATCTTTCGGACTAGAATGCTCTGTAAATAATTGATTCATTAATATGGCGTTTAAAACACTCGATGACAATTCAATTAGCAGAAATGCGAGTGTATTAATACTCATTAGAATTAATTTACTAACAGACAATAAATAAACTAAATTTCAAAAATCCCTTCGTGTACAAATTGTGTTTCTCAAATGCAGGCTGGAAGCCTCATCTAAACGATTATTTATAAGTAGGAAGTGAGACTTGTCCTTATCTCCTTACCGAGTAAGTTTGCAATTAAGAAAAGTGTAATTCCATGTTTTACTTTGACGTATTCTGTATGTATAGATCCGTAGCATGGCGTTCCGCAGCTGAAAAAACAAAATTCTAAGATCAACTTATTCTCGTTTTGAGTTTCTCGAGCTTGCGGCTCTCGCAAAGCTACGTTTTCCATACGTGAAGCAGTTAACAAAACACAATTAAATAACTTTTGTACTCTGATTTTGAAAACAACCCACTGAGGAGCTTCTTCGTGTTTACGATCTCGAAAAGTTACTACTGGATGTGTGCAAATCCTGAAAATTACGATTCATTTCCTGCTTGTGTGAAGCAGTGCTAAAATTTATTCGTGCTTTAAAAACTCTTGGCTTCATGCCTTGTGAGGTGATTTGCCGTGGTATCAAAAGCTGAATTATTAATACTCTGGAGAGGTTATTCAAAACCGTGAGTCACTTTCAAGATCTCGCGCCTCTGATGGAAAAGATTTGGATTCAATTCAAAAGTACGTAAATCAGTTGCGATATAAGATGCGGAAGTGCCTTGGTAAAAAGTTTATTTTTAAAAGGATCTTTTCTACTTTAAACATTAAAAGAAGCCTAGTTTTTGTAAGCACAGTTCTGAATAAAATTTTTTGAAAAGAATTATTTTATTTCGATAAAGAAATTTAGCAACCGAAATTTTTGGATGTTGCACACCTTGGTTTATTGCCCTCTACACGCAGATTACTCTTACCTAAAACGCCAATGTATGAGGCTATGCAGGTTCAGCTGAAAGTGGTCATTTTTTCTTTGTTGGGTTCCTTTGTGGTGTGGATGGCCTTCCAGCTTGACCTGTGTTCATTCCCGAGTATTGATATTTCGCCTTCTTTTCCGACGGTTTTAGAATCTGTAAAAGAAAAATATTTCAAAAATTAGTAACTATAATTGTAACCGAGATAATTATAATTATTAAAGACAAATTAGGAATTTAATTACCTGAAAACTGCACATGAGAGTATCATCAACGCTCATCATCCCTCCAGCATTATCAAATTCTCCACAGTAGTTTGGAGCAGAAAATAGGGTAACAAGCTGTCGTTTTGCAAAGAATTCGTAGCCGTCTTCGACGACCTGGTGAGCCCTGCAGATGAGATCCATGTCGTGGCGATGGAGGAATTTCGAGACTACGTCCGGCCCAAAAGTGAAAGAAACTCCCCTGTCGTTCTCTCCCCAACCCTGAAAAATTACAGGCGATGTTAATAATCTACTGAAAAAGATTAATGACAAAAATGGGGAGAATTTCCAATCGTACCTGCACGTCTTTATCCGGGTCAGACCAGAGCAAGTCGCAAAGCAGCCCTGTATCAGGAACATCGGTCGGTCGCATAATTCTTCTAATTTGCTCCATTCCCTGCAAATAAAAAATAATAGATTCAAATCAACTCTTATTTTCTTCTAAATATTTCCCAAGAATATTTTTAGGGTGTCTAGCGTTTCTCCTTAAAAAATTCCAGAACTTTTCCAGGTTTTCGAGATAAAAAATAAATTTTTCCAGGTATCATTTTTTAATTATTACCATAAACTTTCAGCGGAAATTTTTTTCTTAAACCAGTTCGATAGAAATAATTTATACAACTAAATGAACTATATAAAATGTATATCATACGATTTATGAAATTCTTAAGTTTAACTAACTGCATTTATCTGTATAAGCTCAAAAAATTATTTTTTAAGGAAATACTATCTAAGAAGAATTAGTAGTTATCTACTAGTAAGTCGTTTATCAATTGCTTTAGTAATTAATCTACTAATCTTTAATAAAAAATTACTATTTTTCAGTAAAAAAGTAAGTAAGCAATTCTACTAACCTTAATAAAAAATTACTATTCTTCAGTAAAAAACTACAAATTCATTTAGTAAACTAACTAAATGAATTTATTAGTAAGCCTTACTAATTGTAAGGGAATATGTGGTTTTCTACAAAAATTTTATTAAAACCATTGATAAACGACTTCTGATTTCATTTCGGGTTGCTACAAAATTCAAATTTCAAAATTCCTGACTTTCCCTGCCCAATTTTTCATTTTCCCTTACCCTTATCTGCCGTTATAATTAAAATTATAATTATATAATACAGGAATCACAGTAGTTCAGCAATTCAATTTTAGGAAAAATAGGAGATTTCTTTTTCGAAAAAGGGGATTTTAAAAAAAGGAGGGAAGTTTTTTTCTTTTAAAAATACCAAGGAGGCTGCAATTCTCCAGAATCTTAAAAAATCCTCAAAAATCTTAGATTCCTGTACAGAATCTAATAAAACACTCCTCAAATTTCTAAACTTTCAGAATCTTTCGAATGCTTTATAATTTTCTAAAATCCTTCACGAATTTTGGACTTTTCAACCAACTTTTAAAATCTTTTGAACATTTTTAGTTTTCCATAAACTTGTAGATTTATTTAATCTTTCAAAATTCCAAAAATTCTCTACAATCTAGATTTTTGAGTGTTTTAGAATCTCCCAGAGACTTCCTGGTTCTTCCAAGTCTCTTGGTTCTTCCAAAATTTTCCATAGAGTTCTAAAATTTTCTAGTCTTTTCCAGACTTTTTTTTGAAAACTCGATAAGTCTATAGAATTTTAAAAAGATTCTGAAAACAATCTAGAAGATTTTTCAAGATTATTAGTCTTTTGAGAGGGTTCTAAAGGATTCTGCAGAATTCTGGAAATTCTAAAACACTTCAGAATAATGTGCTTAAAGTTCTGAAAGTTCAAATAAACAAAATCTTTATTTGATTTCGTTTTAAACTCAAATTTGTTCTAAAATATTGGTTTATTAATATGGTAATTAATGTATTAATAAAGAAGCTCATGATATTTCTCTTTATTTTCTAGATTGAACGATATTTCAAGGTAAATTTGAGTTAAGAAAAAAAGTTGGTTCATTTGAACATTCAAAACTTCAAGGTATATTTCAGAATATTTTTGACGATTGTAAAAGATTTTAAAAGATCATGGAAGAGTTCAGAAGATTTTAAACGATTCTGGAACCCACTAGTATATTTTGTAGAATATTAAAGAATTTTTCAGAATTCTTCCAGATTCTATTAAGAATTCTTTTAGATTGTATAAGATTATTATAGATAAATTATATTATTTACTTAGAATCTAGAGGGTTCTAAAAGATTATGGAAGAATCCAGACGAATCTAACTGATTGTAGATTTTAAAACAGTATAGAATATTTTGGAGAATTTTTACAGATTTCAGACAAGTTTTGAAGATTCTAAAGAATTTGAGAGAATTTCGGTAATCTTTTGTAGACTTTGGAGGATGCTAAAAGATTCTGCAGAAAATTCTAGAATGTTACGGAAGTATTCAGAAAATTGTAGAAGATTCTGGAAGAGTATAGAATATGTTGTAGAATATTGAAAAATTTTGGGATATTATTTTATAACATTAATATAGGAGAACTCAGAAGCTTCTAGAAGTGTCTCAAATATTTTGGAGAATTTTCAAGGTTTTTAAATCATCAGGTTTTTTACCTGTTTTTGGGTTATAAATATTCTCAATAAAAAAAAAATATATATTAAAGACTCTGGAGAATTTTAAGAGATTTTAGGAGACTTTCGTAGATTTTAAAAATTTGGAAATTATGGGATATTTAAGAAAACATTAAAAGAGTTTCTGAATGTCACAAGTTTTTATTTCTCATAATTCTTGGAAAATTATTCAGTAATTTGAATATCAAAAGGGAGAAAAGGGAGAAAAAGGAATGAAACTATAAAAAAGTGATTTTAGGAGATTTGCAGAATAAAAGGGGAAAAAGGGAAATAGGGGACTAACTGTGATCCCTGATTTTGTAATACTATAATTATACAATTATAACAATTGTTAAATTATAATTATAACCATTGATGTAATTATAATTTGTTGAATCAAAAAAATTTCATGACTCTTTAAAAGTTTTCCCTGACTTTCCCTGATTTCCCCTGACCATTTTCAAATTTCCTAACTTTCCTTAATTTTCCCTGACCATTTTTAAATTCCCTGACTTTCCAGAATTCTCTAACCTGATGTAGCAAGCCTGTCATTTAAAGAAAACTACTCATTCAAATTTAGAGTGTTAAGAATTCTAGGACTATGAGTGAAATTCAAGGACTTTCCCAGGTTTTTCCAGGTAATAAAAATTCAAGAACTTTTCCAAGTTTTCAAGGATTTCCAGGACACTAGACATCCTGATGTTTTATTCTGATATTTAAAATGCCCACCCTCTTTTGTCTTTAGACGACGCATTATACATAAAATAAAGGCCTTGATTACCTGAAGGTCAGGGCTGAGTCCACCGTGGCAACAGAAAATCTTCTCGTCAATGATGGCTGCAATCGGTAAACAGTTGAAGCAGTCGGTGAAAGTTTTCCAGAGTTTGATGTTGTACCTGCGCTTGCATTCGTCATAGAAGCCGTATATCCTGTTTATGCTAGCGCACTCGTGATTGCCTCTTAGCAGGAAAAAATTTTCCGGGTATTTGATTTTGTAAGCGAGGAGAAGACATATCGTTTCCAACGACTGCTTTCCTCTATCGACATAATCCCCCAGGAAAAGATAGTTGGCTTCTGGAGGAAATCCTCCGTACTCGAAAAGTCGTAAAAGGTCAGTGTATTGGCCATGGATGTCTCCGCAGATTTTAAGAGGCGCCTCTAATTCAAGAAGAATCGGCTGTTGAAGAAATATCTCTCTGGATTTCAAGCAGAGACCACGAACTTCGGCCTCTGACATAACGACAGATTTTCCAGGACGGCATCCTCGAACTGTAGAAAAATAAAAATTAAATTCTTGATAAAAATCTGTGTCTTCTTCCCTAAAATACACCAAGCTAACAACTCTAAATCAAGTGATACAGAGGAGCTTTACCTCGGAATTACTAACAGTCCATTTCGTTTTAAATGAAGAGCTTTTTATGTTTGATAGAAATACATAAGTATCAAGTGTTTTTTTTTGTTTTCTTTAAGTTGAAGTACTACTGCGGAACTCTAACACGAAGGAAAAGTACAGATATAAGCATTCAAAGGACTATTTAGTTTGCGCAAAAAATCAATGCCAATTACTTTCTTTGAAGCGTATAGTTTTTTTTTATGGAAATAAGCGACCAGATGATTGTTTACCATACAGTACAGTTATTTTATTTATAGACAGCCATGGAGAACTTTACTGCACGGTTGAATTGGTGTCATAATGATTATTGGAAAATTCAATATCACTAAGGTCAAGTGAATGAGAAAACAAGATTTAAAGCAAAGTAATGATTTCGAATTTGCATTTTGTAATTGTGAAAACTGGAAAATGCAGCTTATATTTTATCAGTTGATGGTGTTCCTTTAATAGGAAAGTATAAAAAACTTTGGTCTGAATTTTAAAAATCTGAATAGAATTTAGTATCAAAACCACATACAAATTCAACTATAAATCTAATACAGTAAAATACTGAAGATAAATCTGAATGATTTGATTTGTTCTTTTAATATTAGAATTATTGCAAAAGCGAAAGCAGTTTGCGATTACTTAAATTGATGCACCAAACGGAACTCTAAGTGTTTACTTTTATCGTAACTATATGTATCACAGAAAACAGAGAGTGCAACGATATTGAAATGTAGAACATAGTCTATTCTGAAAATAGCACCTATCGCAATCATGAACTGAAAATAAATTGACTTCGCCTCTTTCAACTTTGCTTTATTTTTCTGCTTATTTGAAAAAAAATATTTACACAAAAAATTTATTTTACAAATAATATACCTAAACAACTTAAAATATCATACAAAAAAATTTGAGCTTCAAAAAAAGTTAACACTCCTGACAATGACACTAAAGCTTCCCCCTTAGTTTCTAAATTTATACATGCGAAAAGACAAAAATCGATTCACGAGTTCTTGAAATAAAGTTTGAAAAAGTGGTAACAAAACTTTTATTAAAAGAATAGACGTGAAAATTAATTTGTCTTTAAAATTGAGACAGAACTGTTTTCAAAATTTGATTTTTAATTTTTATGGAAATCAAGATAAATCTTATCCGTTTTATCTTATTGTTCTTGCAAATAATTTCTTGTCAACAGAGATAACTTGAATAAAATTTAAATTTACATTTCATCTCCTGTACTACTTAAAGTACAAATTTTCGGCTCCTGACATCTGGCTTTGATCTGTTACCATAAATACAGCCTCGTAAATCACAGTTTAAGAGTAGGACAATTCTTAAAGAGATCAAACTTCAAACCTTGACTATTAAATTGAAATTAAAATTCAATTTTAACGCTTATTTTTTGCTGATAAAACAAAAAACAATTGTGAAACTATAAAAGACACTATCATGAAAAGAAACCATAATGAAAAGAAACTATAATGAAAAATTATGAAAACTAGATCACGTATAAATAATAAATAAAGGTTTGAATAGCTTTATCTAACATTTACAAACGTGCATTTAATCCTGCACATCAGTTTGTAAGTTTAACCACATGTGCTGCATTTAACAAGTTAAAATAATTACAGCTGATTCAATGCTATGTCATTCTATCAAACATTTATTGTTTCACTACATATTCTAATAACAAGCCTCGTGCAACGTAAATACAACTTTGTCTTTTTAAACAAATCAAAGGACGTTCTGCTAATGTAAATACAGTGATCAAAGTTAGCAACGCAGCACATTAATTAATCTGCACGTGGTTTTGTCCAACAGCAATATGTGGGTAATTAAGACTCCAGAGATAATTTTCTAATTTTCAATTGCATCAGAGCGAAACGTATCATGGTAAAATGCAATTTAATCCATTTCAATTAATTTCACTTAAAATCCATTTCAATTTACAATCAATTTCGACAATTCTTTCATAAATTTTATTTACTATTTAAATAGATACTATTTATTTTTAGTCAAATTTTGATACTATCTCTAGAGTTTTTGTAATATTACTCTTGCAGAATCGAATCAAACTATCAAAAAGACGTTTTCAAATTAGAATTTTTAATTTTAAATCGCGAAAAGGAAGAATAGACAGCTTTTATTTCCAGGAGTTTTGTAAAGTGAATTTAAAGTTAGGAAATAGTTAAGAAAACAATCCATGGCAGTTTGTCTTACGCTATACAACTGTAACTGGATTACAAAACGTTCAGAGGTACCAATATCTTGGAAAGTCAAATTGTAAAAGCCTGAGTTTAATTGAATCCATAATGACCATAAAATCTCGTCTTACTTTTGAAGAATATCTTTCTTTACTTGAAGACATGAGAATGACAACTCGGTAAAGACCACTTGAAGTTGGCTCCTAAATTAGGTTATTTTAACTATCACTTAGGGACCAACTTCAAATGGCCTTTAACGAGTTGTCATTCACATGTCTTCACTTGAAAAAATAAATAAGAATAAAAATAAAGAATAAATAGTTATAAGAATACATTATTTGGAAATTTAAGTAACATTGACAAGTTTTAGATCTTTACCATGTTTCAGAAACATGAAATAATTATCACTTTACAGAACCACAAAGCAAGATTTTTTTAAATGCCCTCCTTTTTTCGAACCTTTGAACTTGAAGTCAAAAATTCTTAATCGTTTTTAAATTGGAAGCACTGGAGTTTGAGTACATTTTTGTTGACCTTGCTATAATCTGTCATTCTCTACGTATATATATAATAGATTTTCGAGATTTGTAGCCAGGATGGAGTGACAGAAAGAAATATGTCGTCTTAACACTGCAGGGTAAAATGTTAGTGTGGTTAATGTAATTTGTAAATCTTTATGCAGCTAACGAAACGAGCGGATAATTAACACCCATGCAGAGTTAAGGCGGTAAGGCTAAACATAATTGATAAAACCAAAAGCTACGTGGAATGGTTCCTTGTTGCGTACCAACAAAGTCCGAGGAGAAAATATCTTTAAGCTTAGCTTTCTTCTGGACCTGGTCTTTCTGGGTGTGGTATACTTTACCGCAAAAGGTCCCGAAACGTAGCATGAGAAAAGAACAAATAAAACATTGTTTTCTTTCCTACGTAAGGAACTAAATAGAACTAAATCAAGTCAGGGGAAAAAAGCAAGAGACCATCACTCGCGATCGAAAATCGAACCCCGAGAGAGAAATCGGCGCGCCGTCTTCTTGACATAATTGCACTCATAAAGATATAAGACATTCAAGGAGAAGGAGCGTTTTTGGCGTTCAACAACAATACGTGTAAGCCGGGCAAAGCTTCTTTCAATTAACTTGCGGTTAACAACAAACAATATATATACACAGTACACAGTCGAGGTACGGCTGACATCGAACCTCGATTTTTTCACAGTATTACATGCCGAACGCCTCTAACCGCATTTCAAGTCGGAGTTAGGATAACGAAAAAACGAAACGATAAATTCTTGTCGTAAAAAGATCCGTTTTTCACGTACCTTCCAATAATCTTTGAATAAGATTGTCGATGTTCAAGTCAACCTCCGCCATTTTTTGTTGCAACTGACCGACTGATTGACTAGACACCCAATGTTTCCGGATCCGGTGGTAGGTTTCCTCTGAGTTTGCGCACTATATAATTTATTCGACCTCTAGCGGTAAGACAGATTTATAATTTTAATAATTAATCGGTAATGCATCCTTTTTTACTACTTGGCGCTATTTCATTAAATTTACTGATTAATTGAAGAAATTTCAAACTCCAGTTAACAAATTACCCAAACTATAAACGTTAAGATAACCTCTAAGCAGAAATTTGTGGTATTGACTGATCACATGAACGCGGGAAATTTAAATTTTAAAAGAAAAATTCAAAGTTGCTTTATTCTTTTTCTAACATAACAAATGAATAAAAACAGTTTTACATGTTATTAAACTATTATTACTTGTTATTAAACTTAACAATAGGAAAGTAGAAATTTAAGGCACAAAAAAGGAAAAGAAAGTCTAAAAAGATACAACTTTAAAATTATTTTTATTATTGCTTATAAACATACAATACATTGTACAATACATTCGTTTTAAATATTCGAATTACCTGGATCTAAAAACATTATATAAAGCATATATACATGTACTCGTAATTGAAATAGTTTAAACTTCTGAAATTCAGTCACCATTAATTTTAAAAAGATATTAAAAATGACCTAACATTGAGCACTTCTGCGTTGATAGTCCAATGTGGAATCGCTGTAGTCTTGTTCGAGATCAAAAAGATTATCTCTGTTTTTCTCCAAATATTGAAGAAAATCGTGGAATCTAATTGTCAAAAGATGAACACTTCTCTCGTCCAGTTCAATAGATGAAAGCATATTGCCGAGTTTTACTAAAATTAATCATTGGATTAAGATAAATTTTCTAGCACCGGTAAAAAGTTGAATTGTATTGTATTGTATTGTTGTATTGTATTAAAAAATTGTATTAATTTATTTACCAAAAAGACGCAGCAAATGGAAGGCTCCATACAATTGACTAGGCAAAGAGTCAGGATTTTCTCTCGTTATGTCTTCGAATTGTAATCTTTCCCATTTGTAGAGCAACTGTAGTCCAAGTGAAATGTTGAAATATTCTCGAATTCCTTTCGTTACTTCCAAGGCACTTTCTCTGATTTTAAAAGAGAAATTAAACAAATTCTTAAGACTAAAAATCTGTAGCTTAAGCCAAAAGCAAATTTACCTGCTGGAGTCATTGATATTTCCTGTTTCTTGAAATGCGACATAATCGTTTAAAATTTTTTCGACTGTTATTCGCATTGGAAGGGAAGGCAACTTTTTGTTTTTAATGAGGGCTTCACTCTCTTCTAAAAGCAGTAGCTTTAAATCATGTGGTAATATGATTTTGAACTCCACTTTAGTAAAGAATTCCTCTGACTCACCAGAAGTTTCTAAACGCCTGAAATCAAAATGAATAAATTTATTATGTAAAAATATTATTTATAATTAACTGATAATATAAAATTGTAATTATTTGAATGAAGAGAGTATTGAGAATTAAATATTAAAATAATTCTTCACCCTCGTCGTTTACGAGGCGCTTCTGATATCGAATCGTGAGAAGTGGATGTCAGCGATCCACTGCTGTATTTTCCTGAACGACCAGATCCTTTTTCTACATTTGCAACTGGTGTACTTGCTCTACTATCGCTATCTTTTTCTCGCCCTCCTTCACTTCGACGTCCCTGTGTTTTTGTTGCCGTTGCACTTTTCCTACTTTTCTGTGATGATTGCTGATTCGAGTGTGCTCGCTGCACTTCTCTTTGTCTCTGACAATTTGCTTCATTGTACTTTAAAACTCTACTTTCTGGTACCCATTCGTCCCAACTATTTAAAATAATTTTAATATTTGCATAAGATATTTTACTTCAAAGTAATGAATCTTAGAAAGATCATAACTTATGCATCTTATAGTTAATTTAAAATGATCTTAGAAAGATCAGAACTTATGCATCTTATAGTTAATTTAAATTGATCTCAGAAAGATCAGAACTTATGCATCTTATAGTTAATTTAAAATGATCTTAGAAAGATCATAACTTATGCATCTTATAGTTAATTTAAAATGATCTTAGAAAGATCAGAACTTATGCATCTTATAGTTAATTTAAATTGATCTCAGAAAGATCAGAACTTATGCATCTTATAGTTAATTTAAAATGATCTTAGAAAGATCATAACTTATGCATCTTATAGTTAATTTAAAATGATCTTAGAAAGATCAGAACTAATGCATCTTATAGTTAATTTAAACAAAACACTAAATGCTAAACAATGATAAATATTAAGCATGATTTGTCAAACTTACTTTTTATTCCAGCCAGCATAGTGAATAAAATACTTGATCTGTTTCTCTTTTGTGATCTGGGACTTCAAGCATTTAGCTTCATAAATCAAAGGACCGTGAAAGCACAACACTTTTTCACCTAAAAAGAAACGAAAATTCACTAGAAACACAAAATCTATTAAAACCACAGATATTTTACTTTCAGCGGTATTGTTTACACTCAGAAGTCAACCTTGGATTTATGCGATAAACCATGATAAAATAAACCCAAATTAAATTCAAACCTGTATTAAACAATCTGCGACTTGTACCTTCCTGAAATTTACATTTCGGTGGCATTTTGTACACTCGAAAACCTTTTTTCAGTACAAAAACCTCATTCGATTTGACAGATGCAATGTCAGTTTTGAGGTTATATCGCCGGAGTGGAAAAACGAGAAAAACCGAAAAAGCTTTTGTCTCCATTAAGGCTCAGTAGATGGCGTTGCTAAAAACTCAGCGGGATTTTTAAACCTATTTTTAGCTTTACAATTTTTTAATAAAAATAATTACATTTATGAAACGCGTTATATAAACCAAAATAAAATATTGAAATGAAAGCTCTTGGAGTGGGAAACACTTTCGAAAACACTCAAATCGAGTTTAATAATTATTATTTTTACATTTTAAAAAATCGCTTTGAATGCACTCTATTGGGGAAAAATGAAACGTCAACCCCGCGATTTTCTATCGCTTTGCTTATCTAGAATTAGTAACCAACGAACTGTCGACGACGAGCTTCGACGGGCAAGGCTTGGTGATACTTGCCGTTGTCATCGGTGTTGTCAAAACTCGGGAAAAACTCGAGTTAGGACGTCTTGCCGTCCACAGTGTCACCAAGTGATTCAAGAAAAATGGGTGACGGCAAGGAGGGCGAACGTGAGCCCCTACTCAGGGGAGGAGCCGCTGTTTTTGCTCAAACCTATTCTAACGAAGTTACAGGTAAATATAAATTTGACAAGACACACGGCTGCCTTTCGGAGCTCGTCTCCTACTTGAATCTGTTATTTTCTCGTAGAAGATATTCAACCGAATGTAAACATACAACCGAACGTAAACACAGTTTCCCCAATTGGACCCGATGAACTACCTCCACCGTATCAATCTGCTAATCAAGGTGGTCTGCCGATGGTTACCTGTAGGGTTTGTCAAGCCATGATAGATATTTCCGGCAAACGAGAGCAGCATGTCGTCAAGTGCAATCAGTGCAACGAAGCCACTGTATGTTTTTACAAATCTTTTGTGCTCAAGTCCTAAAAATTTACCTGGCTTTCACTGACTCCTTTTCTTTTATCAGTCGTTTTTTTCTTAAATTTTTATCAGCCGTTTTTTTCTTAAATTTACTCTTCAATCCACTGTTCTGACAGATCCTCTCTAGCCACCTAAAAACAAAAATAGTTCTTAGATGTTTAACAAGTTTGGAACTTTTAAAATATTACTTACTCTAAAACTACAGGATTTTTAGTCCCTCTCTAACCTTCTATCTTTCTATTTTATCATTTCCTTTGTTAATCTCTTCTGATTCTGGGGAAAAAATGAATTAGAATAGAAAAAGACTTGAGTGTGTTCATTTAAATTCCAATGCTTTGTTTTATTTCCATTCTAGCCACATTTTTATAATTTAACATCTACTTCTGAATTAAGTTTATCTTCGAATTATATTGGAACCTTCTGATTCTGAAAGAGCTTTGTCCAAAGTCTCCAAAGAGACTTTGGATCCTAAAAAAAAGATATATCTTTCGAATCAAGATTAAGTCGAGTGAGGCATTAAACAAGAGGATTTATTGACCTTTCATAGAAAAATAAACTAGTCATTTCAATTTAAAACGCTTTCAAGTTTTCATTGTATTGAAAAACATTTGGAAAAAATATTTGTACAATTTCGAGTGAAGGGATTGATAAATTAAATATTTATTTTCCACAGCCAATAAGAAATGCACCTCCAGGGAAAAAATATGTACGTTGTCCCTGCAATTGTCTCCTAATTTGCAAAAGCTCTTCACAGCGAATTGCATGTCCAAGGCCAAATTGCAAACGTATAATCAATCTTGCGCCCAGTCCTGTTACACCTCCTGTTCTTTCTATGCCAGGAATGTGTAGAGTCTGCTGTGCTCACTGTCACGACACTTTTTTGGTAAGTAAATTAAAAACCAAATAAACAAAATTCTTCTCCAGGTTGAATTTTCCTTTCATTTTTAATCATTTTTAAAATAAAAATGTTTAAAGTAAATTAAAAACGAAATAAACAAAATTCTTCTGTAGGTTGAATTTTCCTTTCATTTTTAATCACTTTTGAAATTGCTTTTTTTTATAGTTTAATACACTAAACAATGCTCTGGCCCGATGTCCACATTGCAGAAAAGTATCTTCAGTTGGACCTGATTTTGCTAGAGGTCGTGGAATTTTATTCATTATCCTTGGAATCGTTTGTTTAACTATCGGAGTCGTTGTCACGGTGAGAATATTTTTCAATAATTCTTTAATTTTATTCCAAAATAATTTATCTCTAATTCAGATGGAGAATTCAGAATAGTTGGTTTTAATACTAGGTCTTAATCGTCTCTATTTTTGATTTCATTACAAATAACTAACGTTACAAATAATAACGTAAAATCTCAACAATCGTGGATTACAAATTCAAAATTATAAATTCAAAAAACCCAAGATATGAAAGATCATCTAAAATTGATTCTAATTAAAATTGTCTTTAAATTCAGCGATGACATGCGTGCTTCTTGTGCGTTCGTTGTATTATCTGTATAACTTTTTATCCCCTTTTTAATAACCTTCTTGGCAGTTTCGAAACTGCCTATCATTTAAGATAATTACAGACTCATCTATGTGATCAGTCTAAAAACTGTATATATAAAAATTGAATCTTTACAGATTCAAATACAAAACTTTCGGTTTTGTATTTGAATAGAATTACATAGAATAGAATTGAATAGAATTTTGTAATTGAATAGAATGGAATAGAATTTTGTAATTGAATAGAATGGAATATTTGTACCGAACAAATCTAAAAGATTACGAGAAGAAATCTGCTTTATTGTTATACTCAATATAATAAAATTTTTCATGACTGGATGTTAGAAGTAACATTAAAATAGTGGAATTGACTCGTATGAATTTTATCTCTGTGGGATTTATTTTCTAATTCAAGAGTGCAAAATGCCTTCTTTATTTATTGCCTTGCAAATGTGACTTTTAAAAATATTAAAATAAATTGGTCCATTTAAGATTTTGTAGAGTTTCGACTTATAATCGCTGTCATTATATTCCTATTACAGAATATGTCAGTGATAACAAAATATGTGCCAGTTGAATATAAATTGTACTCATGAATCACTTTTCACTCCTCAGTGCACAAAGGCGTACCAATACTTTGTTAAGAGTTCAATCTTACTTGCATATGTCGCTGTTTTAAATACACACTCTTAAAGAGTACGAAGAATGCGTTTAAGTTGCTTATCAGAGTATGTACTGATAAATTCACATCATTGTATAATCCACAATTAGGAATTGATTTGAAATTTCCTTTTGGAAAAGTCTATCAAACTTTGATTTTTAATTCGAGATAATTTTTTTCTATTTTGATTAATTTTTCTCTAACTTTGATTTTTAGTTCGAGTTAATTTTTCTTTATTTTGATTCATTTTTCTCTGACTTTGATTTTTAATTCGAGTTAATTTTTTTTTATTTTGATTCATTTTTCTCTAACTTTAATTTTTAATTCGAGTTAATTTTTCTCTATTTTGATTCATTTTTCTCTAACTTCGATTTCTAATGCGAGTTAATTTTTCTCTATTTTGATTAATTTTTCTCTAACTTCGATTTCTAATTCGAGTTAATTTTTCTCTATTTCATTTTTAAAAGGGGGATTTGAAAATTACAAATTTCGTAACACGATCTAATTTGCTTTTTACCTTTAAAGTGTTTGTATTTTAGGTTTGAAATACCTAATTAGTTTTTTTAAATATTAATAATCCAGAAATAAACTATTATCTGAATAAATATTTTTCTTCATAATTTTAATTTCTCGAAATATAATTTTTCCAAGGAAGAGAAAGAAGAACTTATAGAAAATTTTATTTTTTAAACAATATTCTAGGTTGTTCCTTCTTGATTTTTTGTTCTGTATAAAGTAGTAAAAACTCAACTTTTAGAAGCTTAAAGATTCGCATTCGACATTAAAGAGAACTAGAGAGATATTTGCAGAGTAGAATTATTCTATTATCAGAATTTAGAACAATTAGATAACGAATACAATGTTATCTAAAATTATTTATAACAACCCGAAAGGAATTAAACGCAAATTGCATTTCCTTGTTTAACATCGCTGTCAAGTTTTGGCCAAGTTATCAAATGCAAAGTCAATAAATAAGCATTACAAATTAGAGGGTAACTACGAGATTCTCTAATCGCCTATGTTCGTCTAATTAGTCTGACATCAATTATTATATCTATATATTATATAGAAGAAATGTCAGTCTTTATTATGCAGTAAAATTAAATTATTAGTTAAAAATTAAAAGGCCTTTTATTGTCAACGGTAATAGTTTTTTTCAAGTTTATCATATTATCGTAAAATTAATTAATTATATGTTATTATTTAATTATATTTTCATCTCTTTAATATGTTTTAATTAATTACACTGATCAACAAAAATGACCTATTTCCTCGCTGAATGCGACATATCATTTCCAAAATACTTTTCAATGCTGAACACGAATCAGGCTTCGGTTTGTTGCTATCATGTCTAGTTTAATAGATATTTGCAATTAAAATATTTATTAAAAAATTGTTTAACAATTTTTTTAAGAGTGAAAATTTTTTCCGCCCTCAACACAGGTCATTTTGATGCGTTTTTAAACGCAATTTGCGAATATCGGCTTACTTTAACGATATGTATAACGGTTTTTGAGATATTCTCGAAAAACTGAAAAAAGTGCTAAAAATGTACTGAAATTTAACTGCTCTGTAATTCAGGACGTATTTACTTTTTTTAAATAGAAAATGGGTCGATTTGTTTGTTTTTTCATGAAGAATAATTATCTGGAAAAAAATTTCAATTCGAAATATCCATTTCTGAAATATCTTGAAAAATCTTCTTTTCAATTTCCGAAATCTTGTACTAAATGCTATACTGGGCATCAGATCTTCATTTATCCATATTAAAATGTTCGACGTTTGCTTGAGCGAACATGTTTTTTGATTGGAACGTCACGGATGAAACTCCAACAATAATTATTTAAATAATTTTTATAAACAAGTGTACACTAACCAAATTTTCATGAATAGGCTTCATTTTTTTTGCGCAATCAACTCGAAATGATTTCCCAAGTCTCCTTGCTGGCATATTTTTCATAATTACAAAAATTTTTAATTATGTGAACAATTTTTATAAACAAATGCACATTTTGACCATTTTTTTATGAATAGGCCTAATTTTTTTATGGAATGAACTTAAAATGTCTTTCCAGGGACTCCTTGCTATCATATTTTTCATAGTGACAAAATCTGTTAATTATGTAAACAATTGCCCATTTTTACCTTTTTTTCGTAAATAGACTTCATTTTTTTGCGGAATGAACTCGAAATGTTTTGCCAAAGACTCCTTGCTACTATATTTTTTACAATTACAAAAATTGTTAATTATAATTAACAGTTTTTGTAATTGTAAAAAATATAGTAGTAAGGAGTTATAATTGTTAATGAATTGTTAATTATAATTAATAATTATAATAAACATAATAATAATAATTAATTATAATTATAATTATATAATCTTATAATTGGTAATTATAATTAACAGTTTTTTTAATTGTAAAAAATATAGTAGTGAGGAGTCTTTGGCAAAACATTTCGAGTTGATTCCGCAAAAAAAATGAAGTCTATTTATGAAAAAAGGTGAAAATTGGCATTTACTTATAAAAATTGTTTATTTTTTTCAATTACATTCCCGCTACTCAAATAGGTCATTTAAAGGGTAACATGATAAACAATACATATGAACGCCTTATAGGAGAAAAAAAACAAAGAATAGCGCAATAGTATAATAACGGCGACGATAACATGTGTAAAGCTCAGGTGTTAAGACAAAGCGAAAAAATAAAAAAAACTTTGAGGTTTGAAAAACTACTCAAGTTTGTAGAATAAGGCTGTCTCTTCCAAAGGATAAATTATAATAAGTACAAGAAAGTTATTATAACGCATTTCTAGCTTGAGTAACATGGGTGTTAACGCATCTTAAGAAAGCTGGTTTGGTTACAGAAAAAAGGTCGAAATTTTTTGTTGAGCTGCTAGTAACAAGTTTATTTATGTTGTTACACATAAAATAAATAGGAGCCCTCTGACCTATGGAATTTTTAGGTGCAGGTGTTTAGAAAGGAACATAGTGACGAGTACTGGATCGAGGAACCAGAAACAATATTTGTTGTTATTTACATAATTAACTGGTTTTGTCACTACAAAAAATATCATAGCAAGGAGTCCCTGGAAAGACATTTCTAGTTCATTGCACAAAGAAAATTAGGCCTATTCATGAAAAAATGGTCAAAATGTGCATTTGTTTATAAAAATTTTTCACATTACCATATTAACAATTTTTGTAATTATGAAAAATATGGCAACAAGGAGACTGTGGAAAATCATTTCGAGTTGATTGTGCAGGAAAAAAATGAAGCCTAATCATTAACATTTTGGTTAGAGTGTGCATTTGTTTATAAAAATTATTTAAATAAGTATTGTTAGAGTCTCATTCGTGACGATCCGATCAAAAAACATGTTCGCTCAAGCAAACGTCGAACATTTTAATATGGATAAATGA
>JBAGKK010294701.1:0-39731 GCA_037177015.1 Euceroptres primus | reverse complement strand
AATGTGTCTGAAATCGTTCAATGGAATATTGCCATAATATTATTTAGAATGTGTCTGAAATCTTTCAATGGAATATTGCCGGAATATTATTTAGAATGTGTCTGAAATCGTTCAATGGAATATTGCCATAATATTATTTAGAATGTGTCTGAAATCTTTCAATGGAATATTTCCGGAATATTATTTAGAATTGAGTGAATCGAGTTGAAACTCAAAATCTCTTTTTAAAATTAGCCACAGAATACGAATAAAAAATTACTTCTTAAATATCGCCCCCATAAGTCTGTTTTATATGGTGCCAAAGAAACCCCATAAGTGAAAAATTGTGTTTTGAGTTTTTGGAGCTAATTATTATTTTTATGAGGTCTTTTTAGTGAAAATTGTTTTTAACCATCCTATTCTATAGTAACGCTAGAAAGTTACGGTTTTTTCTGAAATATTCTATTTTTTTGTCCACTTTTCACTTAGTGAGTTAATAATTGATGTGAGTTAACAAACATAATTATTTAGAAAAAACCGCAACTTGCTAGCATTTTTTAAAGAGAATATTGTTATAAACAATAATAACTTGTTTAAACAATTATGTTTATTAACTTTCAATTATTATTACCTCACTCTAGTTGAAAACTGAACGAAAGGTGGAATATTTTAGGAAAACAAGCAACTTTCTAGCATTATTCTAAGCGAATGTTGTTATAAATAATAATGAATTGTATAAACAATTGTGTTTGTTACCTTATATTAAATATTACCTCACCATGTGAAAAGTGAACAGAAGGTTAAAAATTTCAACTATCTAGCATTAATATAGGATAAGATAGTAAAGCAATAAGATAGTTATAAGCAATAAATTGATTAACAATTATGTTTGTTAACATGAATTAATTATTTTCTCTCCCTAATTTAAAAGAGGACAAAAAGTGGAAAATTTTAGAAAAAAAACCTCAATTTTCTAGCATTATTCTAAGAGAATATTGTTATAAATAAAAATAAATTGTTTAAACATTTATTTCTCTTAACCATAAATGATTATTTCCTCGCTCTAACTGAAAAGTTAAAAAAAATGTTGAAAAATTCGGAAAAAACCGCGACTTTCTAACTCTATTCTAGGAGAAAATTGCTATAAGCAATAATAAATTTTTTAAACAATTTATGTAAACATCTAATTAGAGTAGAAAGTAGTATTTTGTGTATTAGATACAATTTTTATTTTTAAAAAACCGCGAAAAATAATAATTAGCGTCAAAAACTCTCCAAATACAATTTTTCAATTATGGGGTCTTTTTAAGACCCTATAAAACAGACTTATGGAGATGATATTTAAAAAGTAATTTTTGGTTCCTTACTAATTTTACTATTCTTTACTATTTTTTGGATGAACTTAGTACAAAATGCACTAGAACTACAAAATAACAAAAATATAGGGATAATCTAGTAATAGTTTAGTGTATCGTCACCAAAATTGACAAAATGTTGGTAGAAACACTGTGTTTACAACTGCAACATCAAGTTTTACAATTGCAGCACCACGTTTTACACTCTCAACAACGTGCTTCACCATTGCAAAACCGTGTTTTACAATTGCAACACCGTGCTCTACAAATACCAAAACCGTGTTTTACAATTGCAACATCATATCTTACAATTGCAACACTGTGTTTTACAATTGCAACGCCTTTTTTACAATTACAACATCGTGATTTACCATTACAACACTATGTGTTAGTTTGCAACACTGCTTTGCAATTGCAACGTCGTGTTTTACAAGGCGCAAGAGCGCATTTTACTATTGCAACACTGCATTTTACAACTTCAACAATCTGCTTTATAATTGCAACACTCTGTTTTACAATTGCAACACTCTGTTTGACAATTGTAACACTCTGTTTTACAATTGCAACACAAAGCTTAGAATTTCAACGTCGTGATTTACAATTGAAACACCGTGTTTTACAATTACAACGCCGAGTTTGACATTTGCAACACCGTTTTTTACAATTGCAACACCGTGTTTGGAATTTGAAACACCGTGTTTTAAAATTTCAACACCGTAATTGGCATTTGCAACATCGTATTTTACAACTGTAAAACTCTGTTTGATCATTTCAACACTCTGTTTTCCAAGTACAACACTCTGTTTTACAATGTCAACACTCTGTCTTACAATCACAACACTATGCTTATAATTGCAACACCGTGTTCTACGATTGCAACACCATATATTACTATTGCAATAACGTGATTTACAATTGCAACACCACATTTTACAATTGCATTACCATATATTACCATTGCAACACCGTGTTTGGCATTTACAATAACGTGTTTTATAATTTCAACACTGTGTTTGGCATTTGCAACACCGTATTTTACAACTGCAAAACTCTGTTAGATCATTGCAACACTCTGTTTTCCAAGTACAACACTCTGTTTTAAAATTGCAACGCTATGCTTACAATTGAAACACCGTGTCCTACGATTGCAACACCACATTTTACACTTGCAACAACATATTTTACAATTGCAACACAATATATTACTATTGCAATAACGTGATTTACAATTGCAACACCATATTTTACAATCACAACACCATATATTACCATTGCATTACCGTGTTTTACAATTGCAACACCGTGTTTGACATTTGCAACACCGTGTTTTACAATTGCAACACCGTGCGTAGAATTTGCAACACCGTGTTTTAAAATTTCAACACCATAATTGGCATTTGCGACACCGTATTTTACAACTGTAAAACTCTGTTTGATCATTGCAACACTCTGTTTTCCAAGTACAACACTCTATTTTACAATGTCAACACTCTGTCTTACAATCACAACACTATGCTTATAATTTCAACACCGTGTTCTACGATTGCAACACCATATTTTAAAATTGCAACACCATATATTACCATTGCAATAACGTGCTTTAAAATTGCAACACCATATTTTACAATTGCAACACCATATATTACTATTGCAATAACGTGCTTTACAATTGCAACACCATATTTTACAATCGTAACACCATATATTACCATTGCAACACCGTGTTTTACAATTGCAACACCGTGTTTAGCATTTGCAACACTGTGTTTTATAATTTGAACACCGTGTTTGACATTTGCAACACCGTATTTTACAACTGGAAAACTCTGTTTGATCATTGCAACACTCTGTTTTGTAAGTACAACACTCTGTTTTACAATTGCAACACTCTGTTTTACAATCGCAACACTATGCTTACAATTTCAACACCGTGTCTTACAATTGCAACACCATATTTTGCAATTGCAACACCATATATTACCATTGCAACAACGTGCTTTACAATTGCAACACCATATTTCATAATCCCAACACCATATATTACCATTGCAACACCGTGTTTTACATTTGCAACATTGTGTTTCACAATTGCAAAACAGTGTTTTAACATTTCAACACAGTTTTTTACCATTGCAACACCGTATTTTGCAATTGCAAAGTTAAAAATTTCAACTATCTAGCATCAATATAGAATAAGATAGTTATGAGCAATAAATGGTTTAAACAATTATGTTTGTTAACATGAATTAATTATTTTCCCTACCTAATTCAAAAGTGGACAAAGAGTAGAAAATTTTAGAAAAAACCCCAATTTTCTAGCATAATTCTAAGAGAATATTGTTATAAATAAAAATAAATTTTTTAAACATTTATTTCTCTTAACCATAAATGATTATTTCCTTGCTCTAACTGATAAGTTAAAAAAAAAATGTTGAAAAATTCGGAAAAAACCGCGACTTTCTAACTCTATTCTAAGAGAAAATTGCTATAAGCAACAATAAATTTTTTAAACAATTTGTGTAAACATCTAATTATAGTAGAAAGTAATATTTTGTGTATTAGATGCAATTTTTATTTTTAAAAAACCGCCAAAAATAATAATTAGCGCCAAAAGCTCTCAAATCACAATTTTGCAATTATGGGGGTTTTTTTAAGACCCTATAAAACAGACTTATGGAGATGATATTTAAAAAGTAATTTTTGATTTTTTACTATTTTTACTATTTTTTACTATATTTTGGAACTTAGTACAAAATGCACTAGATTCTTGCTCTGCAAAAATATTAACAGAAAATCACTAAAATATTACCAGAAAGAAATAACTAAAACCCAGGGATAATCTAGTAAAATTTAAGTGGTTTATTGGAAACCACTAAAAGATTACTACAAAATAACAAAAATATAGGGATAATCTAGTAATCGTTTAGTGTATCGTTACCAGAATTGCCAAAACGTTGCTAGAAAAATAACTAAAAAGCTAGAGATGATCTAGTGACATTTTGGTGGTTTGTCAAAATCGCAGAAATATTAACAGAAAAAAACTAAATAAAGTAGTGGTAACACTGTATCTTACAAAACTAAAAATAAATAACAATTTTTTTTTGAACTCCCGACTTTGTGAAAGAAATAATCATTAACAAGCGATTTCGTAAAATTGAATGGAACCGGCAAAATCCACTTTAAGATCTCGTTAAATACAGTTTCTCGTCTTATTTAAAGTCTGGCTTACCAAAGCGGGCGGTTAGCGGATCGTAGAATCTTAAATAATAGTACTTACCAAAGTTTCCCAGGCAAAATCGTCGATTGGCGAAAATCCCGTTATCTCCATCTCAGAGGGAATTCGACGGGCATTGAAATTGGAGGAAGAAGTTGGTGAAAAAACAATCATTTTTGCCGAACCTCTTGCAGCAACAATCTGGCATTTGAAAGTTAAGAACTTGGACGTTCCACGTTTCCAAGTTTTGCTTCAAAACGATTTTGCAGCCGCTTTACTCGAGAAACTTTTCGTGTATCTCGAGAGAGTCTGCTCTGCAAAAAGAAACTCCCGGAATCGACTTGTCTAGTTTTGAAATGTAGGGCACGACAATTTCGTTTTTCTAAAGGAACTCAATTTTATACAAGACTCAACTTTTTACGATTCATAAAAAAATAAGTTTATGGACAATTGTTTGCAACTTTTTTTTACTGTAATATTATTAAGTGAAGAGCGAGGGGTTGAGAACTAGCAATTTTGATGTACACGTAAATTCAAAAATTCAAAGAATTCAAGGTGAATTGAAAATAATTCAAAGTGGATTTAAAGAAAATATAATTTAAAGAAATTTAAAATTTAAAGGAATAAGTCAAAGAATTGAAGGTGAATTCAAAGAACTCAAGAAGAATTCAAAGTGAATTCAGAAGAATTCAAAATGAGCATAGAAGGCGAATTTAGAAGAATAATTCAAAGAATACAAAATGAATTCAAAAGAATAATGAAAAAATACAAGAAGAATAATTCAAAAAAATACAAGGAGAATAATTCCAAAAATAGAAAAATGAATTCAAGGGAATACAAGGTGATTTCAAAAGAATGCCCGAAAATTTAAAAAGAATTCAAGGTGAATTTAAGAGAATTCAAAATAAGAATACAAGGTGAATTCAAAATAATAAGACGAATAATAAAAGAAGAATTCAAAGAATTCAAAGAATACAAAGAATTCAAAGAATGCAAAGAATTCAAAGAATGCAAAGAATTCAAAGAATGCAAAGAATTCAAAGAAGGCAAAGAATTCAAAGAATGCAAAGAATTCAAAGAAGGCAAAGAATTCAAAGAATGCAAAGAATTCAAAGAATGCAAAGAATTCAAAGAATGCAAAGAATTCAAAGAATGCAAAAAAGTTCATAAAATACGAGACGAAATCAAATAGTTCATAAAATACAAGCCAAATTCGAAGAATTCATAACATACAAGGCGAATTCAAAGAATTCGTAGAATACAAAGCTAATTCAAAGAATTCATATAATATAAAGCGAATTCAAAGAATTCATAGAATAAATTAATAAATAAAAATTTAAAGAATTGAAAAGAATAATTCAGAGAATACAAGATAAATTCAAAAAAAATAATTTAAAGAATACAAGATAAATTCAAAATAATTCAAAAACTTCAAGCTGAATTCAAAGTATTCAACGTGAATAAAAAGAATTCATGGTCAATTCAAAAATTCAGTGTCAATTCAAAGAATTCAATGTGAGTTCAAAAGATTGATTTAAAAAATATGTATAAGATAAGTTCAAATAAACTAAAAAATTACAAGTAAAGATGAATGTAAAAGAATTCAAAGAATACAAATGAAATCAAAGAATTTAAGGTCAGTTTAAAGAATTCATTTTCAATGGAAAAAGTTCAGTGCGATTTAGAAAGAAAAATTTAAAGTGTACAAAATAAATTGAAAGGAATTTTAAAAAAGGAAGTTAATTCAAAAGAATTCCAAGAATACAAAATAATTCAAGATGAATTCAAGAGAATTCAAGGTGCCTTCAAAAGAATGCACGGGAATTAAAAAAGAATTCAAGGTGAATTTAAGAGAATTGAAAATAAGAATACAAGGTGAATTCAAAAGAATAATTCAAATAATAATTCAAACAATAATTCAAATAATAATTCAAATAATAAAAGACGAATTTAAAGAAGTCAAAGAATTTAAAGAATAAAAAGAATACAAAATAATACAAGATGAGAATTCAAGAGAATACAAGGTAATTTCAAAAGAATGCACAGAAATTAAAAAGAATTCAAGGTGAATTCAAAAGAATAATTCAAATAATAAAAGATGAATTTAAAGAATTTAAGGAATTCAGAGAATACAAAATAATTCATAGAATACAAGACGAAATCAAAGAATTCATAGAATATAAGGCGAATTCAAAGAATTTAAAAGAATATTTTAAAGAATACAAGATAAATTCAAAAGAATAATTCAAAGCATACTACTTACATTGAAAATAATTCAAAAACATCAAGGTTAATTCAAAGAATTCAAGGTTAATAAAAAGAATTCAAGGTCAATTTAAAGACTTAATTGTCAATGCAAAAAATTCAATGCGATTTCAAAAGAATAACTTAAAGTGTACAAGATAAATTAAAAAGAATTTTAAAAATAAAAGGTTAATTCAAAAGAATTACAAGAATTCAAGATGAATTGAAGAGAATACAAGGTAATTAAAAAAGAATTCAAGTTGAATTTAGGAGAATTCAAAATGAGAATTCAAGGTGAATTCAAAAGAACAATTCAAACAATAAAAGATGAATTTAAAGAATTCAAAGAATACAAAAAAAAATTCATAGAATACAAGACGAAATCAAAGAATTCATTGAATACAAGGCGAATTCAAAGAACTTAAAAGAATAATTTAAAGAAAACCTGATAAATTCAAAAGAATAATTCAAAGAATACTACATAAATTTAAAATAATTCAAAAACATTAAGGTGAATTTAAAGAATCCAAGGTGATTAAAAAGAGTTCAAGGTCAATTAAAAAAATGTCAATTCAAAGAATTCAATGTGAATTCAAAAAAATAATTTAAAGAATACAAGATAAGTTCAAAAGAATTAAAAAATTGCAAGTAGAGATGAGTGTAAAAGAATTCAAAGAATATAAATGAATTCAAAGAATTCAAGTTCAATTTAACGAATTCATTGTCAATGTAAAAAATTCAACACGATTTTAACAGAACAATTTAAAGAGTTCAAGATAAATCGAAATGAATTTTAAAAATAGAAGGTTAATCGAAAATAATTCAAAGAATACAAAATAATTTAAGATAAATTCAAGAGAATACAAGGTGACTTCAAAAGTATGCACGGAAATTAAAAAAGAATTCAAGGTGAATTTAAGAGAATTCAAAATAAGAATACAAGGTGAATTTAAAAGAATAATTCAGATAATTAAAGATGAATTCAAAGAATTCAAAGAATTCAAAGAATACAATAGAATTCATAGAATACAAGGTGAAATCAAAGAATTCATATACTACAAGGCGAATTCAAAGAATTCATAGCGTACAAGGGGAATTCAAAGAATTCATAAAATACAAGGCGAATTAAAAGAATTCATAGAATACAAGGCGAAATTAGAGAATTTAAAAGAATAATTCAAAGAATACAAGATAAATTCAAAAGAATTCAAAAACTTCAAGGAGAATTCATAAGAATAATTCAAATAATAAAAGATGAACTTAAAGAATTCAGAGAATACAATAAGAAAGCATATAATACAAGGCGAAATAAAAGAATTCATAGAATACAAGACGAATTCAAAAAATTCATAGCATACAAGGGGAATTCAAATAATTCATAGAATACAAGGCGAAATCAAAGAATTCATAGAATACAAATGAATTCAAAGAATTCAAATTCAATTTAAAGAATTCATTTTCAATGCAAAAAATTCAGTGCGATTTAAAAAGAAAAATTAGTGTACAAGATAAATTGAAAGGAATTTTAAAAATAGAAGGTTAATTCAAAAGACTTCAAAGAATACAAAAAAAATTCAAGATAAATTCAAGAGAATGCAAGGTGACTTTAAAAAAATGAACGGAAATTAAGAAAGAATTCAAGGTGAATTTAAGACAATTCAAAATAAGAATACACGGTGAATTCAAAAAATTAAATATGATTTCAAAGAATTCAAAGAATACAAAAGAATTCATAGAATACAAGCTGAAATAAAAGAATGCATATAATACAAGGCGAATTCAAAGAATTCATAGAATATAAGGCGAAATCAAAGAATTCATAGAATACAAGGCGAATTCAAAGAATTCAAAGAATAATTCAAAGAATATAAGATAAATTCAAAAGAATTCAAAAACTTCAAGGCGAATTCAAAGAATTGAAGGTGAATTTAAGAAAATTTAAAATAAGAATACAAGGTGAATTGAAAGAATAAAACAGAATAATTCAGAGAATACAAGATAAATTCAAAAGAATTCAAAAACTTCAAGGTGAATTTAAGAGAAATCAAAAAAAGAATACAAGATGAATTCAAAAGATAAATTCAAATATTAAAAGATGAATTCAAAGAATTTAAAGAATTCAAAGAATTTAAAGAATTCAAAGAATTTAAAGAATTCAAAGAATTCAAATAATACAAAAGAAATCATAGAATACAAGGCGAAATCAAAGAATTCCAAGAATACAAGGCGAATTAAAAAAATAAAAAGAATAATTAAAAAAATACAAGATAAATTCAAAAGAATTCAAGAACTTCAAGGTGAGTTCAAATAATTCAAGGTTAATTCTAAAAATTTAATATTTATTCAAAGAATTCAATGTTTATTTAAAGAATTGAATGTGAATTCAAAAGAATAATTCAAAGAATACAAGATAAGTTTTAAAAAAATTGAAAATTGCAAGTAAAGATGAATGTAAAATAATTTAAAGAATACAAATGAATTGAACGAATTCAAGGTCAGTTTAAAAAATTCATTGTCAATGCAAAGAATTCAATGCGACTTCAAAATAATAATTTAAAGAGTACAAGATAAATTCAAAAGAATTCAAAGAATACAAAAGAATTCAAGATGAACTCAAAAGAATTTTTTAAAAATCAGGAACAAGTGTACGCATGAATTGAGCAGAGGTTAACCCCCCAGCGAAAAGATATTTATTCTCAACAAAAAATTAAATAAATTTTCTCTTGCGCATCAGAACTTTTCATCTCTGTTTTCGACAAATGACGTCGTTACAAAGTAAATAAAAATTGTAAATTATGAAATACGCTGAAGATGCTTGTGATTTTTCTCTCCCACCGAAAGCAATTTATTCTCTTTCTTCGTACACCAAAGAGGACATTTTTATTGGTTACCGCCAGACGTAACGAAGATATAAACTGCCTCGAACTTGTGCCATTATAACTTTGCAAAATGAACTCAGTGGTTATTTTAAATGTTCCTTCAAATCGAGAATTATTATTTTTGTAAAGTTGGATCAACGAAAGAATGACAAGTTCAGAGAAAATTTTTCGTTTATTTTTACGGTCTATTATACAATGGAAAATGGCTCTGGATTATAAATATTTTATAAGCGTAAAACTGAGTAAAAAAACAAGAGAATACAATTTCAGTCAAAGAAGTGTGAAATGTGCATAACAATATACGATAAAATTTATATCGATAAAACTTTAACACTAGATTAACGTCCTTTAGTCTTTTTTCTTTGTAGTTAAATTAATACTAAAGACTGTAAATAATCATAATGTAAAACCATTTTTGTGGAAAACAATTGTTACTTGGTGTGAAAATACTCGATTTCGATTTACAAAATTTCATTTTTGTTTCGTTCAAAGCATGAAAAGATTGTTTGGCAGTCGACAATACAACTTTTAACGCTTACTCTAGTTACTCTTTCGAGTGATATGTACAAGAAGGAAGTGTTTATTTACAATGCTCGTCTTTTCTATGTCGCTTGGTGTCACGTTTATACTGCGATAAAGAAAAAACAATATAATTACGTTTTATACTGTTTTTTTTTAATCACATTTTAAAACATACAAAATTTCCTTACTTGGAAAGGAAGAATTTCAAGTTTTTACACCGGTGGAAATTATAAACTTTCAATGTGGAATGAGGCGTAGAAAAATAAGCGAGTTTGACGAGTAATAAAGATTGACAAATAATGAAGACTGAAATCTCTTTACCGTAATTTCCATAAGAATAACCTATTGTCACGGAAAAATTTCCTTAAGAATAACCTATCGTCACGGAAATTTCCGTAACAATAGTCTATCGTCACAGACAATTTTCCGTAAGAATAACCCGTTGCCTCTAAAATTTCCTTACGAAGTCTATTGCCACAGAAAAATTTCCGTAAGAATAACCTATTGTCACAGAAATTTCAATATAACAATAGTCTATTAATTGAATTTAAAACTTCAGATTCGGCTGAAGCGAAGTCACTCTTCCAAAATCGATATCCATTCACAGGATTTATTTTGAGCCTTCTAATCCTGCGTGGATATATAAAAAGCTGAAATTAAAAGATTTGGAAAATTTTGAATGATGTAAACATTTTGCGTAAGCTTTGAAAGTTTATGAGATCCGCCTTGACTTAATAAAATATCAATTTACACAATCCGACGTGTTTGAGATATTGCTCGACTTTGGTCTCGGATTCTCGTATAGAAAATTGTTCCGTGAACCTACTTGAGTTGCTGTGGCAGAGCTTACAATAGTGGACACGATAGAATTCATCGACAGACAGGTACAATACGCAACTCGCTGGAATTGCTCCTCTTCGAGGATGTTTAATGGTCGGATCGACGTTCCACTTTTCGGTAAGCCAATACTGTTTGCTGATCTTCTTATGGATGCACTTAAAACTCACGTTCGTTTCGACCAAACTGTATCGGCTACTGAAATATCATCCTGAGAAGTAGGACGACCGGAAGCAACGTCGCAGCCATTCTGTCACCGCTCCCGTGATGCATTGCTGCTGGGTGTTCTTCTGAAACAAATGCCTGGGCTAGAGTGCTGCTTCCTATCTGTTTCTGCTTCATGACTTTTACCTTAGACTGACAAGTCACCAGAGACAGCTCAGCCAACAGATAGAATTGTTTCGGTTCTTTGGTAGACACTATTTTTTAAGGTGTCACAAAAGGTTGCAATACAAGGTGTTGCGCGGGGTGAAACACTGCATTTTACAAGGCGGAACACTGTGCACTAAAAGGTGTGGCAAAAGGTGCAATACAAGGTGTTTCACAATGTGCAAATCTGTGATTTACAAGGTGCCACACTGAGTTTCACAAGCTGCATAGCCATGTTTTACAATTGTAACACCGTGTTTTACAATTGCAACACCGTGTTTTACAATTGCAACACCGTGTTTTACAATTGCAACACCGGGTTTTAACATTGCAACACCGTGTTTTACCATTGCAACACCGTGTTTTACAATTGCAACACTGTGTTTTACAATTGGAACGCTTTATTTTACAATTACAACAGCAACACTGTATTAGTTTGCAACACTGTTTTACCATTGAAACACACTTTTGCAATTGAAACATCTTGTTTTACAAGGCGCAACACCGCATTTTACTATTGTAACACTGCATTTTACGACTTCAACAAACTGTTTTATAATTTCAACACTCCGTTTTACAATTGCAATACCATGCTTGCAATTGCAACACCGGGTTTTACAATTTCAACACTGTGGTTTACCTGGCGAAACACCGTATTTTACAATTGCAGCTCCATATTTTACAATTGCAACACCGTGTTTGAAATTTGTGACTCCGTGTTTTACAATTGCAACAACGTGTTTTACGATTGCAACACCATAGTTTACAATTGCAACATCATATATTTCCATTGCATCACCGTGTTTTACAATTGGAAACCCGTGTTTTACAATTGCAACACCATGTTTTACAATTGCAAACCCGTGTTTTACAATCACAACACTGTGTTTTACCATTGAAACACTGCGTTTATAAAGTGTTACAAAAATTGTAATGCAAGATGTTTAACAAGGTGCTACATCGTGTTTTACACTCGAAACACCAAGCTTTACAATTGCAACACTGTGCTTTACAATTGCAACTCCGTGTTTTACAATTGCAACACCCTGTCTTACAATTGCAACACCATATTTTACAATTGCAACATTATATATTACCATTGCAACAACCTGTCTCACCAATGCAACAACGTGTTTTACAATTGTAACACTATAGTTTACAATTGCAACACCATATATTACCATTGAAACACCGTGTTTTGCAATTGCAACATCGTGTTTCACAATTGCTAAACAGTGTTTTACCATTGCAACACTGTATTTTGCAATTGCAATACCGTGTTTTACAATTGCATCATCGTGTTTTGCAATTGCAACATCGTGTTCTACAATTGCAACACTGTGCTTACAATTACAACACTGTGTTTTACCATTGAAACACTGCTTTTATAAGGTGTTATGAAAATTATAATGCAAAATGTTTAACACGGTACTACATTGTGTTTTACACTCGCAACACCAAGCTTTACAATTGCAACACTGTGTTTAACAATTGCAACTCCGTGTTTTACAATTGCAACACCGTATTTTATCATTACAACTCCATGTTTTACAATTGCAACACCGTATTTTACCATTACAACAACGTGTTTTACAATTGCCACACCGTGTTTTATAATTGCAACACCGTGTTTTACAATTGTAACACCGTGTTTTACAATTGTAACACCGTGTTTTACAATTGTAACACCGTGTTTTACAATTGCTGCACTGTGTTTTACAATTGCAACACTGATTGACAATTGCAACACTGCGTTTTATAATTGCAACGCTGTGTTTTACAATTACAATTTACCATTGCAACACTGTTTTATAATTGCAACATCGTGTTTTAGCAGGCGCAACGCCGCATTTTACAATTGCAACACCGTATTTCACAATTGCAACGCCTTTCTTGAAAATTGCAACACCGTGTTCTACAATTGGAACACAAAAAAAGGTGAATAGGTGACAGGCTGTGATCCCTGTATTATGTATTCCTATTCAAATTATAAACTTTTAGAAAATGCAGAAAGTCACATTTTAGCATGGCAGTAAGTTCCATCGAACTAAATTTAAAAAAAATTATTTCTATTTTCAATGAAAATGCTAAGAAAAGTGAATTTTTTAAAACTGGAAATGCGACTGAATTCAGAATAAGCGACTAAAAGTGACCTCTTCTAAAAAAAGTCGTCTAAAGTGCAAGAAGTGACTTGCCTAGGTTGACATTCACCAGAGAGAGTTCAGCCGACAGAAAGAATTGGTTCGATTAAAAATGTGTTTGAACAAAAATTAAAACCTTCTTATTTGCACAAAAATCCTTAACATAAAGCGAAAGAGAGTTGACGAGGAATGAGTGTTTTAAACAGACAAAAAAGAAAAAGAAAGCCTTTTAGTAATCACGAACGTTCTTTACCATTAAGAATGTGGACCCGCACGCTATTGGGGTGTGCATTGCTTGGTGTGCAGGTGTAGAGGCCGGAATCCTTTTGTATGGCTTTCTGAATCAGTAAACGGCTGGAAGTCACGGGTCCCTTTTCAGTAACCAGGCTAATGCCACCTCTTGGAGAGTCGAAGTTAATCGCCTGCGAATAAAGAGGATACATACGGATATACGTAAAGGTGCATTCGGCTTTATAGTCCAGGGTTTCGGTTAAAGTAGGGCCATAAGTGTTATTAGAGATTTCCAGAGTCGGTTTAACAGGCTAGAAAACCTTAGCGATTACCTACTATGGCTAATTTCAAGGGGAATATTGAGGCTATTCCACTACTAATATCTAATCGTTAAATCTTATGACCTTTCTGTACCTAATTTCTTCTGATTTGCCAAAAATACTGCTTGAAAATTGCTTCCTTGGAAAATTGCATCCTTGATATTGAAACACAAATCGTTATAGTTGTTTTTGTTAAACCGCCAATTACAAAATGAAAGTGGGTCCGTGATGCTAAAATTCATAATTGTCTAACTTAAGTTTTAAGTACTCTCGCTATGTGAAACGAGCACTGTGAATTCGCTTAAATTCATTCGAATAGCTTCTCATTCCAGCATATTCTGGCGGCGTAATGAAGATTCAAAGAGTTTTCGTAATGACTTTCGCACGGACGTAACTACCTTTTAAAAATGCTCTCAGCCAATTCTTAAATTATGGAGTCTTTCTTTTTAATTCTAACTAGTTTCTCAAAAGAGATTGTCAAGTTCTACCCACTTTCTTCACTAGTTTTTGACATAGTTAAGAATGACCTGGAAATTGTACCTCTTGATTGTGACTCCAAATCATGGCGGAAGGCGGTTCGGGGGCGTACTTGACGAGACACGTGAGGTTGATCGTGCTGCCCTTGTTAATAAAAAGGTCCGGTCCTCCCACGACATCGGTGATTGGCTCTATAAACAAGTAAAAAAGAGTATAAGCTCGTTAGAAGAATTTATCTCAAGTTTCGACGTCGTTGCTAGTAAAAGAAAAAAGAAATCGAAAGAAGCAGTCACTCTTAGATCGGAAGGCGAAACCTTTATAGTATCCTAGAGGTCGTCTCCTTTGATGTGCCTTTTACTCTATCCGCTGAGCTTAGATCGCGTTAAGGGAATGCTAGACGGGTCGTCTCGCCTTACTCCTTTTTCGAGAAGACTCCACCATGCAGACCTTTAACCCACCTAACCCCTATTTCTGGTTTGCCAGGATACTCCCAAAGCTAACTGGCTCATGTATCAGTATAGAATGGCACATCAGCCTTTTCAGGATACACGACACACACAAACAAGCTTTCAGTTTCCGGACAGAGGTATTCTGTTTCAGGACACTCAGACCCCGACGCAAAATCTAATTGTAATGAACAACTCGATACCATTGTAAAATGGAAAACTTTGGAAAACGATTAAAAACTATTTTAAATGTGATTTTAGACAAATTGCGAATTCAAATATCCTAAGTTAAATTGAATTTCATTTTGTAGGATTTCTCTCTATTTGGAAATCTATTTGGAATCGCAGACCCTGGGCGATTTCTCTCTCTTCATACTTTTCTGCATCATTTGTTCGCTTGGCAAGGAAACTGAGTCAAATCGAGACAATACGTTACACGTACCAGCGGAAGGAAGATCGTTTGGGACGAGGATGTTCCACGAAGGGTAACACACGACCTGTCATTCTACAGCTCTAAATTAGGACGGTCGAATTACTAGCAGAGGTCGAGGAGGAAAGAGTCTTCTCCTTTGTTTTGTTATCGGAGAACGGTTGCCGAAGTTGACTGCAAGGCGCTGGGAATCGTGTCGAGAATAGGGAATCACACCATACCGTCGCCAATCTATATCGCGTGCTGGTGTTATATTTCTTTCCACTCACCCAACCGTGAGTTTCGCGTTGGGGTTTCGGCAAAGTGATATCGGCTACCTACCAGAAGCAAAACGTAAAACCGATAACGCGTAGGAAACATTATTTCCAACTTGTAGAATGGAATGCGTTTTGTGATACTTTCGCTACATTAACTTTTCTGTCAGTCGAATTTATACGAACAGGATTTCAAAGGTGGGATTGAAACGATACCTTCCAGATCGTTTTTATCTACTGCAAACATAAAGTGTCAGAAGCAAGTAGTAAATCTACAACCAGATCGTAAATCTTCAACAGTTTTGTAAATTAATTCGTAAATTAATAACGAAACTATAAATTGGTGACGGATCCAAATCGTAGATTCACAACTAACTCAAGAACTAGGAAAAAAATCGTTAATCTGCAACCAACTTATAAATCCGGGACTAAATCAAGAACTAAATCAAATCACGAACTAGGAACCAAATCGTTAATTAATAACGAAACTATAAATTCTTGTCGAAATTTTACGTCTATAACCAAATCGTAAATCTACAACAAAATCATAAATCTAAACTAAACTATAAATTTGTTACGAAATCTTATATCCACTAAATCGTAAATCTACAAACAACTTGTAAATCCAAATCTAAAGTAAAAACTAGTAACCAAATCGTAAATTCAAATCTTACATTCACCAAATCGTAAATCTACAACCAACTCGCAAATCCACAACTACAGTAAGAACTAGCAACCAAATCGTAAATCTTCAACAGTTTTGTAAATTTATTCGTAAATTAATAGCGAAACTACAAATTGGTGACGAATCCAAATCGTACATTCACAACTAATTCAAGAACTAGTAATCAAATCGTAAATCTGCAACTAGTTTGTAAATCCGGAACTAAATCAAGAACTAAGTCACATCACAAACTACGAACCAAATCGTAAATTAATAACGAAACTATAAATTCGTGACGAAATTGTACATCCACAGCCAAGACGTAAATCTACAACCAATTCGTAAATATAAACTAAACTATAAATTTGTTACGAAATCTTACATTCACGAAATCGTAAATCTACAACCAACTCGTAAATCCATCACTTAACTAAGAACTAGTAACCAAATCGTAAATCCAAATTTTACATCCACCAAATCGTAAATCTATAACTAACTCGTAAATCCACCACTAAAGGTTGATATTTACAATGGTTTGTAATTTTACTTAACAGAGTGTCACGAAAATACAGTTTATATCGCAGTATATTTACGCTATCTAAATTGTTATTTTGCATTGTACTGTTACTTTACTGCAATGAATACTGTCATAAAAAATAATTATGGCATTTTTACCCATCTATTGTAAAATTACAGTGGAAACGAATTGTGTCGCAAAGAACGCAGTAAATTCACATTCGTAAGTAAATTTGCAGGAGGTATGTGAATATACAGATGAAGTAAAATTACGGTGGAAACGAATTGTGTCGCAAAGAACGCAGTAAATTCACATTCGTAAGTAAATTTGCAGGAGGTATGTGAATATACAGATGAAGTAAATTTACAGTTGGCGTTTTATTTTATGTCGAAGCAAACAGTAATCCGATGCGAGGAACTTGTAGAAGAATTGACAATTGTGTAAATTTTCAAGCGACATGTAAATCTACTACTGCGAATCTACTATCATGAACGAAGAGATGCGAGAACGCCCGAATTCTTGTACGTCATCGAGAAGGGTTGAGATACGACGTCAATAAAAAGGTTCAGAAATACGGATTTATATATTAAATAAGAAATGTAAAACTTAAAAAGGCAGTAAGGCCATGATTCTATTGGGGCAAAAAGTTGGACTGATAAATCAGATAAATTATTGAAGTCGAATTTTCGAAATCGAAAACTATTGTATATAACGAGTACAAGATTCTATTGCTAACAAGTCGAATTCAGAGTTTCGTATAGCAATTACAAATTTGTTTCTACCAATAAATGCTATGGATGACCATTTGATATTAGTTCGGACTATATTTAACGATCGATGGTTCATTAGCGGTCGCTTCGGTCCATCTCGTTCTTATGACTGCCTCTGTGCCTTCCGATCCCCATATCTTTCGTTTACTGACCAAAGGAGGTCGAGGAAATCCTTGGCGGTCGATCGCCTTTTGTTCGCGGTCCTAGATCCTCCAACAGAATGTCTGCTCTATACGACAACACGGTACTTCTCAGGAATATTGCTTCTCCTCATTCCTTACAATCCCTCTCGTCTTCACGATGTGATGTCTTCCTGGAACCTCAAACCGTCGCATTGAAAACAAGTCTTGACAACTTCCTCAGAGGTCGCAGAAACGATACTCTCATCATTCCCACGTTTTTGATTAATACATGAAGGTTTATCGGGCCTAACAAGGGATCCGAAAGCCATTCAACTTTGTTGTAGCGATGTCTGGACGAATCTGGAAGCAGGATCGTATAACAACAGTGACTACTTTCGAAAACTTTCTGAATGTTGGAATCAAGATTTGCCGCCCCAAGTACAAATATTTCCGCTAATAATAGGAAGGGATTAACGCTCGAGACTCGGGATGAAATAGTTTCGTTAACTCGATACGGCGACGAATGATTTCCAATCTTGGCCTTCCGCCAGATTCCTTCCGGACGGTTAAACCGAAATAAAGGACGCAGTATTGAGAATTTGCCGAAAGCAAATGCTCGGCCACGCTCTGCCGATCTCATTCTAAGCACAGAAATTCCACGAGCGAAGAAACCCGCTTTCAGCTTTATGGAGAACGATAAAACAGCCGGTTCCGGTTCTGGTTATCACGCTCGCGTTGACTTTCATTATCTGATTTTCACGTCTTGACTCTATTCATACTCCCTCAACGTTGCTCGGTTTTCGACTCTATTTATCAGGAAGAAAGCTGTGCTTTAGAAAATCTTAGTCCTTTTTATTTCGTAATTATTAGAATTTATATACATCCAAGTTGGTCAAGGATGTTGGGAATATAGGGAATCGAGTACACACATCCAACTGTTTTCTCATGCTTATCCTATGCCGCATATCCCGAACATCCTTGACCAAAATAAAAGCTAATATAAATTAACCTTGCAAAACGTCAAAGAAATTTGTCAGTTCTTAAGAATAAATCTTATGAGGGGAAACTACCGAAGCGAAGGAGCAAGGCCGCAATGAACGATAATAATAATATCCACTTGATTAAGAACTTTCCTGGTAATAGTGTGCTACTCGAGATCAAAAGATTTCAGAGATGACGAGTCGCCTTTGATGCTCTGTAAGTGAGGGACGAAACGACTTGCATTTGTATTGATCATAGCTTCTTGTTAACTGCTCTTGTCGGGTAGTTACCCAAGTTTGCTTGGAAGATATTTACTGTGGGAACTTACTATCTATTACATAAGTCACTAAGGTGGATTTTGGGGTGCAAGGGTGGGAGGAACACTTGGGTCTCGTTATGTTAGTTTGGACGGTGATAAACGTTAGAACAATATCGATCCTCCGGTGCGTACATACCACTAGAGTTAGGTGACGCAAATAATTATTCAGATAAGGCGAGAGATAATTAGAGAGTCCCTTGAGTCATCCCACGTCTGCAATTCCAGAACTTGGAACTTGGAATGGTTAAGTACTTAGCGGTTAAGTAAACTTCCAATAAGGGCAAATGTAAGTAACAATCGACTTAAACAACATTCCTAACAATTTTTTTTCGATACACTTCCACAAAAGTTTTGCAACGTTTATTAACTAGTAGTTTCATTAGGAATCAGTCCAAAAATTTTCATTATAACATAAACAATTTTTTTATTGTAACAGATGCATTAATTACAGATTCAGTGGCCCAAGACAGATGCGATTAACCAAAATTCCTGTGATTAAGTTCATGGGAACCTTGATTAAAAGAACAAGCTTATTTATGTCCTAATTCCATAAGAATTGTTCTAAACCTCTTTGTGTCTTAATTCACAAAGACTTATTTTAAGCCTCTTTGTATTACACAAGAATTAATCCTTCTGTGTCTTAATTCCCAAAGACTCATTTTAAGCCGCTTTGTATTCCACAAGTATTAATCCCTTTGTGTCTAAATTCCCAAAGACTAATTTTAAGCCGCTCCTAATTCCACATTAATTATTTGAGGTTTCATATATGAATTTAACATAAAAAAAACTTTTGGACTAGTTGTGGTTGAAATCTGCCCAATCATCACGAAACATGGGTGGTAGCGTTCTCCCAGTAGCGACACGTGTCGACGATGATTTATTAGACGTGCCGGAACCGAAAAGTAATCGCTGGTTTCCCATCGAGCAGACAGTAATCGTTTATCGTATCGTAACGATTTATCGCAAATGGTGTTAGCAGAAATACAGTCGTATCTGCTTCGTAGTAAGTATCATGTCCAGTAAAATCATTTTAATGCCTTTTACCCTGAAGTTGGATGTTTAAATTTTTTTAAAGCGAAATCGAATTTACATCGAACTTCATGGTAATAAAAAGCATTAAGGTTTAACTGTACTTGCATACAACATTGAGCACAAGGCTCCTTGGATAATGGATACATTATATTTAGGTTACCACAAATTAAAGAACAAACAAATCGTAACGAACAAAAGAGGAGCAGGCAAACGATATGTAAACCAAATCGTAATGAAATATTGGAAAATATTATTGCTAGAAAAATGAATCGTAAGAATTTCTACAAAATATATTTGTAGAAAAAATAACAGTTATAATACAGAAGGACATTAATTACGAATGCAACCTCAAAACAATCGACAGTGCAATCAAATACTTTCACGCAAAGTTTTATCATTTCAGGTTTCTAAGTCATTTGCTAATAAGATTGTGAGAATAAGTATTATGAGTTAAATATTATTATTATTTTTCTATCTTTGGATAGTTAAAATCCTTTTTGTTTGACTAACATAACAATAACAAGAAAATTCTCTGAAAGATCGAACTGTGAAACAATGCACAATTTCATAGACTTTCATTCAGAAAACAATTGCAAATCGGATAAAAATTGTGGACTGAAAATTGATTTAACCACAGGCATCTTTTTTGCCCCACTGTGCGTGGTGGGGTGAAGATCAGGCAATGGAATATATTTGGTACTCAGGACGATCTGGCGCATAACGCACCAGGAGTGATAGTTTGCTAGTCGCTATGTGACCATTGCAACATTAATACATGCGGCGGTTGCACATTTGTCTGCTGCTAAGTTACGCCATTATGTGCAGCAAACACTGACGGATGCGTGGTTAGCCTTCCCCGCCTTGAAATTTCTCATAAACCGTCGGGAATGAAAAGGAGAAGTATAGTAATACCACCATGTTTCACACTATACCACACTTTAAACTACACCATATCTATGCATCGAAAATTTTTCTTTTCTGTGGAACAGAAGGAATTTTTATTTTCATGTGAAGAACAAGAATGGTACACATTAGAGTTCCATGAAACAACGTTTGTCATTGTTATAAACAATTTTGATAAACAAATTCACTTATTTGACACTTTCTAAAAAAAGTGACCAAAAGGCCTAAATTCTTTATATCATAGTAGCACTAGTAGTACATGTTTTAAACCAGTACTATAACTTAAACCAATACTATAGCTAAGCTTTTTCTCTTCCTCAATTTTTTTTTCAACCAACAATGAAGCATCTTTGCATTTCACGGCTTTGTAAATTATCTAGCGTGCTGCTCGAGGCCCGCCTTTATTAGTCCATGCAAGGTAGAAATAGGATTTTCGAAGGCGTTGCCCCGTTCAGAGAAAAGGTTTGAGGTGTACAAGATTGCTTTTCCGGTCGACAATAGCGTCAAAGAACTTTAGTGCCGCTAGGTTTTTGTTCGGGTTGTTATTCTTCCCTAACGAGTTTGTTTCACGGCAGCTAGTTAGCCGATGCATACTAAAAGCCCTCAAGTTCTCTCCTCAAATTCATCAAATCAGAAGCTTTTTAATTGGAACTCTTGTTCAATGATGTCCAATACTTATTTTCTTATTACTACGAATGTAATTTGTCCCAGAAAGAAAAAAAAAATAAATTCGCAATTAGACCAGTCAAATTAGGATTTCTGCTGGAACAAATTGATATAAGAATTTTGTTTCATGATTATTCTTTGTAAGGACGTCCTAATGAAGTCCTGAAATCTCCGCACAGTGTGAAAAAAGCACCTTTTTTAGACAAAAATCGATCAACAGTACAATTCTTAACGGATTTTGATGTTGTTTTTTTTAGAATTGACCGTAAGTCTTCCAGGTATAACGAGTAACTGCGAATATTTCACTCTGACTAAAAAAAGATTTGTTAATTAAAAACAATTTTTAAACTTTTTTTCGTCAAACTTATCAGTGATACCATTTCTTTTAAGGTTTTCAAACAAATGCACATTTTGACCATTTTTTCATGAATAGGCCTAATTTTTTGCGCAATGAACTAGAACTCTCTTTCTAGGGACTCTTTGCTATCATTTTTTTTAAAGTTACAATAAATGCTGTTAATTATATAAACAATTTTCCTAAACAAATTCACATTTTGACCATTTTTTCATGAAAAGGCCTAATTTTTTGCGGATTGAACAAGAAATGTCTCTCCAAGGACTCCTTGCTCTCATATTTTTCATAGTGACAAGAACTGTTAATTCTATATAAACAATTTTTATAAACAAATGCACATTTTGACCATTTTTCATGAAAAGGCTTCATTTTTCTCGCAGAATCAACTCGAAATGTTTTTTCAAAGACTCGTTGCTGCCATATTTTTCATAAGGATAAAAACTGTTATTATATAAACAATTTTTATAAACAAATGCACATTTTGACTATTTTGTCATTCATAGGCCTAATTTTTTGCGGAATAAACTAAAAGTGTATTTTTAGGGACTCCTTGCTCTCATATTTTTCATAGTGATAAGAACTGTTAATTATGTAAACAATATTTATAAACAAATGCACATTTTCACCATTTTTTCATAAAATAGGCCTAATTTTTTTTGCAAAATGAACTAGAAATGTCTTTCTGGGATCCCCTTGCTCTCCTATTTTTCATAATTACAAAAACTGTTAATTATATAAACAATTTTTATAAATGAATGCACATTTGACCATTTTCTCACGAATAGGCATAATTTTGTTGCAGTATGTACTAGAAATGTCTTTCCAGCTACTCCTTGCTATCAAATTTTTTAAAACGACAAAATCTGGTTATTATATAAATAATTTTAATAAACAAATGCACATTTTCACCATTTTTTCCAGAATAGACTTCATTTTATTGCAGAATGAACTCAAAATATTTTTCCGAAGACTGCTTGCTGCTATATTTGTTATAATGACAGTAACTGTTAATTATATAAACAATTTTTATAAACAAATGCACATTTTGACCACTTGTTCATGAATAGGACTAATTTTTTTAACGGAATAAACTAAAAATATCTTTTCAGGGATTCCTTGCTTCCATATTTTTTATAGTGACAAAAACTGTTAATTATATAAGCAATTTTTATAAATAAATGCGCATTTTTACCATTTTTTTATTAATAGGCTTAATTTTTTGCAGAATGAACTTGAAATGTTTTTCGAAAGACTCCTTGCTGTCATAATTTTCATAATTACAAAAACTGTTATTTATGTAAACAATTTTTATAAACAAACGCACATTTTGACCATTTTTTAATGATAAGGCTTCAATTTTTTTATGAACAGGCTTGACTTTTTTGCGGAATCAATTTGGAATATCTTGTCAAGGAGTCCTTGCTGTCGTATTTTTTAAATAAACAAAAACTGTTAATTATATAAACAATTTTTATAAACAAACCTACATTTTCACAATTTTTTATGAACAGGTCTAATTTTCGTTTAAAAAATTAATAGCTTCTATAAAAAGAAATTTGTTGAATCCGCAAAAAAAATGAAGCCTATTCATGAAAAAATGGTGAAAATGTGCATTTGTTTATAAAAATTGTTTATATAAATAACAGTTTTTGTAATTATGAAAAATATGACAGCAAGGAGTCTTTCGAAAAAATTTTTTCAAAAAATATTATTGTTTTAAATAAAAACTGTCCCCCACTCCTCCGCTAATTTTGCATTTTGGGTACCTGAAAAAATTTTTAAAGAATATTTTGAACTATTGACTTCAAGGACCCAATAGGCAAAATTTGATTAAAACCTTTTTTTACAACAGTCAAAATTCATTAAACGCAAACGTATTAGGGGAAGCCCACATCCTTAATTAACAAGTTCATAACTTTTCAACTATTCGTCGTAGGGGATTCGGTGTTGGTACAATTTGAAGCTTATTTTATTCTTTAGAAATTATCTTATTCACGATTTTGTTGTATCTTTTCATCGAAAACAACAATCCACACACAAGTCTTTGAAAAACGTGTCGTTTTTTTATTTCTTGTTAATAACAAATAAACGGCAACACTTGCAGACCGGAGGTTTTCAGGATTTCATTAGGACATGCTTATATATAATAATTAAGAGAAAAATTTCGTATAGCAATTTGTTCCAGCAAAGATTATTTTTCTCGCCTAACTTGACTGTACTACAATCTAATTTAAGGGATTTGGGTCAATTAGAAGACCAAAAAAAGGCTACTTTTACGAACGTTTTTGAAGACTAGTTTATTTATTTTTTGACCAATTTTTTTAAATCAAATAATACATGTTTCAAGAAGTTACAATAATTTTTTCATCGCAAAATATTAATTTATATCCGAGTTATACGCAATTTTGTCAAGGGCCAAAAAAAAGGGCGTTGTGCAGTTCCCACTGCTGCTCAAGACTGGACTGCAATCAAAAATTCCAACGAGATTCATTAGTAGATTAGTAAATTGTACCGGCTACATCGTAGACGAATGGTTTTAAAAAATTTTTATTCCTAACAAAATGGCGGGTGTCTAAAGTCAAAGTTCATTTCTCGCTTTAAAAAAACGCTCAGTTTTCGACTATAAAAAAAATATTTACCGGAATAACAATTTCTTCGTCTACGCTGTAGTCAGATCAGAATAAAAATTCCTTCGTCCACACTGTAGCCAACATAATTCACTAATAAATCCCGTTGAAATTTTTGATTGCAAATCATCCAGTCTTAAGCAGCAGTGGAAACCGCACAACGCCCTTTTTTTGGTTCTTGACAAAATTCCGTATAACTTGGATATAAATTAATATTCTGCAAAGAAAAAAGTATTTTAACTTCTTGAAACATGTATTATTTGATTCAAAAAACCCTTGGTAAAAATAAATAAACCAGGCTTCAAAACAAAATCGTAAAGAAAGCCCTTTCTGACCTTCTAATTGACCCAAACCCCTTAAGACAAGGGAGATAATTCTCTTGCTATAAAGTTGATATAATTTGATGGGTGTCACGTGATAAAAGCGCTCTTTTCAGGATTATCTTTCCTGAAGACTTGATGTTCTTTGCTGATAACTCTGCTAGCCTCTGAGTGAAAGATTTATCTCCGGTCGACGTTCCTTCAGCAAAATAACAAAAGCCGACTCTCCATTCCGTCAAGAAAGACTAGATTCTTCCGCTGTTTTTTTTTCAACCTGCACATTTCTAAGAGTTCCATGAGAAAGAAAACAGAAAAGCGAAATAGAGCCGGAAATCATAAAAGTACATTTCCAAAATAATGATCCTTGTAATTTAATTATAATTTTTTAAAGACAATTTATTTTTCAAATACCAAAACACTTAGTAATTAATTACTGTCCAGTTCAGGAAGTACCAAAAAAGACCGAGGATTCCGATGATGCTTGAAACCGAAAAAAAGAAACGAACCAAAGGATCTGGAAAGAAGGAAGGAAAACAAAGGAACCGAGTTTTGTTTGGCGAAGCTTGATTAGCTTCAGTATAATTTTATTGGTCAGCGTCGTGACTCAACTCACGTGAGCAAAAGACTTTCCTTTCACTAAATTCATTATTTTTGTATGTAGATATTTTTCTGTAGTTATTTTGACAAATATTTCTGGCAAAACAACGGATAATAATAATAATAATAATAATAATAACGGATAATCTTAATTAATCTCCAATTCCAGCTTTCCTTCAACAAACAAAGTTCGTCTTCTCGTTTTCAGTTCAAAATTTCTTCCTGAATAAACAAGGGAATGACTCTTAGCACTAAGATGAGGCTAATTACAGTGTTAACCTAAGCAGTGGTTTCTCCTCCCCCGAATTTTCGGTAAATTTAGAGCAAACGAGAGAGCAGATAATTTCCAGATAGCTAGCTAGTTTCAAGGCAGTGGTGGTATTCCTCTTTGCATTACTTATACAGACAATCGCAATTTGCAGTTTCATTGTTCCCTCTAAGACCTTGTTTCGCTTCTCTTAGATGCGATCTTAACCAATTTGTATTTTTGGACGTTTACTCACGAAATTCTCTTTCCTTCCAAGGTACTCAATTTTTTCATCTGAGGAGAGCGTTTTCAATTATTGGATGGCTTGGTTTTAATTAAAACGAACCAATTTCATTTCGATTTGTGGCTTAGAAGTTGAACCCTGTTTTCATTCTGAAGTATATCCTTCTATAATTATAATTTGTGGCCTGGCGAATTTTTTTAAACTTATAACGCAGTCTTTTTATACTATAAACTAAAAACACATGGTGTTGCAGGTTAGAGAAGAACAGTAATTGTACAGTAGGGTGGTCCAAATTTTTTTTCTTTGAATTTTCATGCTCACACCCCAAAAATTTGTTCGAATCCATAAAAGAAGTAAATGCGTTTTTGGAAAAAATGATATTTAGAGGCTTCGCAAGCCCCATGAAATTTAACACGTATTTCCCATGAAGAGTTGATCCCAATCGAGTTGAAACCTTTCTCTTCACAATTGAAAAATTTCTCTTCGCAATTAGCTATAGAATACAAATCAATAATTATTTCTTTTACACTCTTATGTAAAAAGAAAAACCCAAAAGTGAAAAAACTGATTTTTGCGACTTTTTGGCACTACTTATGATATTTTTGCGGTTTTTTTTTAGTGCAAATTGTTTCTAATACATAAAATGCTACTTTCTACTGACAATTAGATGTTTACATAAATTGTTTAAGCAACTTATTATTGTTTATTAATGAAAGATGTTAAATGTTTTTGTCTACTAGGCCTAGTTTATTAGTTGGTAAAATAATACAGTTTCGTCCGTCGACGAAGAATGATGCGACTAATTTGACCACAGAATTGAATTCTATGGAGCAAAATACATCGAAAATCATGGTTTGAATATTTTTTTCTCGAAATTTCGACCCTTACTACGGCTTTGAAAAGTCTAGTAGACTATAAAAAGCCAAAACTCATTGCAAGCTTAATTAAACAAGATTAAAATTTACTTTTACAACTTAGAAAGAGTTTATATGCACTAAAAATACTACCCCGGGGGTCTTCGTGGTCGCTGATCACAAATCCGAGGTCAGATTTGCAATTTAGTGCTCCCAAAAGGTGATAGGGGGCAGCAAATGGGGTAAAGAGTGACCGCAAAATAGGCTGTTTTTTAGCCTATTTTTTGGACCTCGCTAGCGATCTGGGGACAAAATATAAAAATATGTTGCACGTATCAAATTACTCGTCAATGAAAACCAAAGTGAGCATCTCTTCTCATTTTTTAAAAATTTCAAACAAAAACCCCTATTTAGGGGTTGAGAAGACCCAAAAATAATTTTAAAATAGAAAATACCACTAATTATAAAATCATTTTTCATTGTATTTTTTCTATAAAATAAACCTTACAAAAGTAAAATCACGTATTCATCACCGCTATTATTCACAAGTTTTCAAATTAGACCTAGAGGTGGTTTCAAAAAGAACTTTCAGATAAATGTCAAAAACGACAATTTTCAAAGTATCAAAGTCCCCAAAAAATTTTTAATTTCATTTCTGACTATTGGGATCACATCCAGCAACCCTCCTGAGGCACCTCTACTATCCTCAGGTTCTGCAAATAGACCTAGAGGTGGTTTCAGAAAGAATTTCCAGACAAATGTCAAAAATGACAATTTTCAAAGTATCAAAGCCGCCCAAAACTTTTTAATTGTATTTGCGAGTATTGAGATTACATCCAGCAACTCTCCTGAGGCACCTATATTATCCACAAGTTTTCAAAATGGATCTAGTAATAGTTTTAAAAAAAAACTTCCAGCTAATTGTCAAAAATAACAATTTTCAAAGTATCAAAGACCACAAAAAATTTTTAATTGCACTTTTGACTCTTCAGATCACATCCAACAATCCTCCTGAGGCACCTCCGTTATCCGCAAGTTTTCCAAATAGACCTAGGTATGGTTTCAAAAAGAACTTACAGCTAATTGTCAAAAATAACAATTTTCGAATATCAAAGTAACCAAAAAATTTTTATCTGCATTTCTGACTATTGGGATCACATCCGGCAACCCTCCTGAGGCAACCCAGTTATTCTCAAGTTTTCCAAATAGACCTAGGGGTGGTTTCAAAAAGAAATTCCAGCTAATTGTCAAAAATATCCATTTTCAAAGTATCAAAGTTCCCAAAAAATTTTTAATTGTATTTCCGACTAATCAGATCACATCAAGCAACCTTCCTGAGGCACCTCTATTATCCTCAAGTTTTTCAAATAGACCTAGGCGTAGTTTCAAAAAGAGTTTCCAGATAAATGTCAATAATAACAATTTTCAAAGTATCAAAGTACCCAGAAAGATTTTAATTGTATTTTCGACTAGTCAGATCACATTCAGCAACCCCCCTGAGGCACCTATACTATCCTCAAGTTTTGCAAATAGACCTAGGGATGGTTTCAACAAGAATTTCCAGATAAATGTCAAGAAGGACAATTTTCAAAATATCAATGTCCCCACAAAGTTTTTAATTGCATTTTTGTATGTTCAGATCACATTAAAAACCATCCTGAGGCACCTCTATTATTCTCAAGTTTTCAAAATAGACCTAGGAGTGGTTTCAAAAAGAACTTCCAGCTAATTGTCAAAAATATCAATTTTCAAAGTATCAAAGTCCTAAAAAATTCTTAATTTTATTTCCGTCTAATCAGAACACATTCCTGAGGTACCCCTATTATCCTCAAGTTTACCGAAGAGACCTAGGGGTGGTTTCAACGAGAATTTCCAGATAAATGTAAAAAATAACAATTTTCAAAGTATCAAAGTCCCAACAAAATTTTAATTGTATTTCCGACTAGTCAGATCACATCCAGCAACCCTCCTGAGGCACCTCTACTATCCTTAAGTTTTGAAAATAAACCTAGGGGTGGTTTCAACAAGAATTTGTCAAGAAGGACAATTTTCAAAGTATCAATATCCCCAAAAAATTTTTAATTATATTTCCGACTAATCAGATCACATCCAACAACCTTCCTGAGGCATCTCTATTATCGTCAATTTTTTCAAAGAAACCTAGAAGTGGTTTCAAAAAGAATTTCCAGATAAATTTAAAAAATGACAATTTTCAAAGTATCAAAGTCCCCAAAAAATTTTTAAATGTATTTCCGACTAATCAGATCACACCCAACAACCCTCCTGAGGCACTTCTATTATCCTCAAGTTTTCCAAATAGACCCAGGGTTGGTTTCAAAAAGAATTTCCAGATAGATGTCAAAAATATCAATTTTCAAAGTATTAAAGTTCCCAAAAAATTTTTAAATGTATTTCCGACTAATCGGATCATATCTAGCAGTCCTCTTGAGGTACCTCTGTTATCCCCAAGTTATCTAAATGGACCAAGGGGTGGTTTCAAGAAGAACTTCCAGCTATTTGTCAAAAATGACAGTTTTTAAAGTATAAAAATTCTTAAAAAATTTTTAATTGCATTTCTCACTATTGGGATCACATCCAGCAACTATCCTGAGGCACCTGTATTATCCTCAAGTTTTCCAAATAGACCTAGGGGTGGTTTCAATAGGAATTTCCGGATAAATGCCAAAAATGATTATTTTCAGAGTATCAAAGTCCCCAAAAAATTTTTAAGCACATTTCTGACTACTCAGATCACATACAGCAACCTTCCTGAGGCACCTCTTTAACCTCAAGTTTTCCAAATACACCTATGGGTGATTTAAAAAAGAATTTCCAGATAAATGTCAAAAATATCAATTTTCAAAGTATCAAAGTCGGCAAAAAATTTTAAAATGTATTTCCGACTAATCGGATCACATTCAGCAATCCTCTTGAGGTACCTCTATTATCCACAAGTTTTCAAAATGGACCTTAGGTGGTTTCAAAAACAACTTCCAGCTTATTGTCAAAAATCAACCTACAATTTTCAAAGTATCAAAGTCTCCAAAAAATTTTTAATTGCATTTCCGACTATTCAGATTACATCCAGCAACCCTCCTAAGGCGCCTCTATTATCTTTAAGTTATCAAAATGGATCTAGGGATGGTTTCAAAAAGAACTTCCAGTTAATTGTCAAAAATGACATTTATCTGGGGACTTTGACATATTGAAAATTGTCATTTTTGACATTTATCTTGAAATTTTTTTTGAAACCACCCCTTGGTTTAATTTCGAAACTTGTGGATAATAGGGGTACCTCAGGAGGGTTGTCGGATATGAACCCAATAGTCACAAATGCAGTTAAAAATTTTTTGGGGAATTTGACACTTTGAAAATTGTCATTTTTGACATTTGTCTGAAAGGTCTTTTTGAAACCACCCCTAAGTTGAATTTCGAAACTTGAGGATACTAGGTGTGCTTCAGGAGGGTTGCCGGATGTGTTCCCAACTGTCATAACTGAAATTAAAAATTTTTTAGGGACTTTGATACTTTGAAAATGGTCATTTTTGACATTTATCTAAAAATTCTTTCTGAAACCACCTCTAGGTCTAATTTGTAAACTTGTAAATAATAGGGGTGATAAATACGTGATTTTATTTTTGTAAGGTTTATTTTATAGAAAAAATACAATGGAAAATTATTTTATAATTAGTGGTATTTTCTATTTTTTAATTTTTTTGGGGTCTTTTCAACCCCTAAATAGGGGTAATTTTTTGAAATTTTTAAAAAACGAAATGCGATGCTCATTTTTGTTTTTCCTGGCGAGTAACTTCATACCTGTAACATATTTTTATACTTTTTCCCTAGGTCGCTAGTGAGGTCCAAAAAAATAGGCCTAAAACAGCCTATTTTGCGGTCGCTCTTCAGGGTTTCTGGCTGTATCTTTATAATTCAACATTTTAATTTTTGAGTTTTGAATACGGTTTTACAATCAAAATCTTCTAAAACCTCATTCCTACAATTTTAAGCGATCCAAAAGTATTTTATTACCATTTAATGAGTCAGGATGAGTGATCAGCCGCCATATTGGATCCGTCATTTTGAATTTAAAATTTTTTATGTCACATTCGTAATTAGAGATTCCAAAAATGGTGATATATGTATTTTGGAGGAATAATCGAAGAGGTTAAACATTTTTTTACCCTTTTTGATGAATGTACCCGTAAAAACATATTTTTATGGCGCAATCTAGAATCCACCATTTTGAGTTTTTAAAAATACCACATTACTTTTGAAATATTCAGAAATCGTCAGAACAGAGTTACTGACGATTCCTGACGTTTTTTTAAGTAGGGAGGACATGCTAAGCCCAAAGCAGGACTTCAAAAATTATCATTAATTATCTTATTCAGGACTCGTAGGTTCAAAACAGGTCTTTCGCAGGGTATGCAGGTCTAAAGGAGGCCCAAAATTTCGACTCGGGTGCACCAAAGAAAAAGAGTATGTTACTTTAGAACGCAACAAACCCTTTTGTCTTATTAAATTCCTCATCCCAGAGCGAAACATCCTTATTGATGAAGTTACTAATCGAGAAGCTCTCATCTGCCATGAAAATTAGACCCACTACAACTACCTAAAATTAGATAAGTTTGGTTCGATGGAGATTCCTGAACTCTTGTCCTAGTCTTCTGCAAAACCTGAGGTCTCAAATAATTTAAAATTCAATGCAGTTTTACTTACCGACAATGTTGAGGTAGACGGGATGACCTATCGGTGGGGTCGTGGAAATTTGACATTCATAGATTCCGGAATCCTTTCGCTGTGGATATCGTATCCTGAGAGTCCATTCTTCCGTGTGAGGAGCATGTAAAGCCTCAAAACGTTGATCGCTCGTGTAAGTGTAACGTCCAACTGTTAACAAGTGGATGTCGCGATGCCTCACCCATGATACCTAGAAAAAACAAAAAAAATCTTCAACAGTTGCTGCTCATTGATTTTGAACCCCTGTTTATTTGGCCGGCAACAAACGTGTCTCGTTGCTCGACGATTGTGGCCTCAATCGATTTAGGAGCACTTATTGGGAAATCTCAAGAACGAGAGCCATGAATCTTTTGGAATTGAGCTTTGAGGATTTTATTGCTAACATCCTCCAGAACGTTTTCGTTCTTGAAACAACTTGCGTGGAACAAATTTCAGGTCATTTTTTTAATGGGGAGATTCCATCCATGAAGGAAATCATTCAGTAGCCATTGAATCTGCAAAATTTTGCTCACGCCCCGCTGCTTATATGATCAAACGATAAAAATTTACGTCTTCTGTTTTATCCGCAAAGTTTACGACCGTACTAGATCCATCGTTCCAGGATTACTTCGCATGATTTTTTAAAGTCGAGACTCTTCATACAGGGGCCCCTTCGATATTTGCTTCGTTCATTGATAATGGTGAAATGATAAACGAGATGGGATATAAAGAATTTTTCAGGACATTAGGTTTGGAACGCGAAAAACGGTTTAATGGATACTACTTCAGCTTTTTTCTCTGCCATTTTTCAGGAATAACAAATAATAAATACAGAACTGCAAGCGACGTTTGAGATTGAAAAAAGTGGAAAAAGTGGTCAACAAATTTTCGATTATATTTCTATTTTATTACAGAGAATTATTAACAAATGAAATTATAACCCATCCTTAGATGTTAAATTTTACTGACGTTTAACGGGTAGGAAAAAATATTATCTCATTTATATAAATATAAAAACTTTCAGCTGATAAAATTTTGGAAAAGAATTTAGATTTCCGAATCATCAGTTATGAAATTGACGAATTTTAAAATTTTCTACAATTAAAATTTCCGAAATAAGTCTGCAGTAATTCGCCAAAATCTTACAAAAGATTCTAAAATATCTTAGATTCCTGTCCACTTTCTGAAAAATACTATACAAACTAAACTTTCAAAGTTTTTGGAACTCGCTAGAATTTTATAAAATCCTTCATGAAATCTTTTGTTACTTTCGACAACTTTTTAGAGTCTTCTAGAATACCTATTTTTAAATTTTCAAATTATTTTAGATTAGTCTCTCTTCTAATTTTTTTTCTCTAGATTTGTATAATGTACGGAATGTTAAAAAGATTCTGAAAAAAGTCAAGAAGAATTATTTAAGATTGTAGGAGTCTTTTGTAGATTTTAAATGTTCTTAATGATACTGCAGAATTCGGGAAATTCTGAGGCTCAGAATATTCTCGAGGATTTCAGAAAATTCTGGAACACTCTAGCATCTTTTGTAGGATAATAGACAATTTTAGGATTTTGGTTAGGAATTTATTAGATTATAATAGGAGAACCCAAAAAGTTGTACAAAATATCGAAGAATCCAGAAAAGTTTGGATGATTGCGAAACAGTCTACAATATTTTCAAGAATTGAAATACATTTTGGAAATTTCTTTTCAAGATTGTGGAAGATTTTAGACGATTCTGGAGAATTCTAAAAATGTCAGAAGGATTATAGAAGGTTATGGAAAAGTTCAAAGATACTAGACGGTTTTAGAAGATTCTGAAACAGTCTAGAATAATTTCGAAAATTAAAATAGATTTTGGAAATTTCTTTCTAAGTTCGTGGAAGATTTTAAAAGATTTTCGAAAATTCTGGAAACGTCTAGAGGATTATAGAAGGTTATGGAAAAGTTCAAAGATTCTAGAGGGTTTTAGAAGATTCTGAAACAGTCTAGAATATTTTGGAAAATTGAAATAGATTTTGGAACTTCTATTTGTTAAAAATATGGAAGATTTGAGAAGATTCTGGAGAATTCTGAAAACATCTAGAAGATTCTAGGTTATGGAAAAGTTCAAAAGATTCTAGAGGGTTTTAGAAGATTCTGAAACAGATTTTTCCCAAATATTCTAGCCTGTTTCAGATTTTGGAATTTTCTTCAAGATTATAGAAGATTTTGGAAGATTCTGGAAGAGTTGAAAAGATTTTAGAGGAGTTAAGAATATTCTGGAACAGTCTAGAATATTTTGGAAAATTGAAATTTTTTTAAGATATTAGAAGATTTTAGAAGTCTCTGGAGGATTTTGAAAGAGTCCAAAGAATTCTAAATGTGCATGATTCAGTATAGAATTTTTTGAAGAACTGTAACAGATTTCAGATAAGTTTTGAAGATTCTGGAAGACTTTAAAGGATTTTAGGATTCTTTCGTAGATTGTTAAGGCTTCTAAAAAATTCTGAAACAGTCTAGTGTACTAGAATAATAATATAGATTATTTAAGAATTAATTATTGTTATTTATTATTATTCTTTAGGATCTTATAATATTATTATTATAGGAGAACCAAAAAAAAAACGCTAAAAGTTTCTGGAAGAATCAAGCATAATCTAAAAGATTGCAGAAGATATTGGAAAGTCTTGAATATTTTGGAGAATTTTTATAGATTTAAAATAAGTTTTAAAGATTCTGAAAGACTTCAGAAAATTTCGAATCTCTGTAGATTTTGATGGATTCTAAGGGATTCTAAAGAATTTTGGAGAATTTTAGAAACTTCTAGAAGATTCTAAAAGGAAAAATAATATCTTAGTTATATAAATATAAAAGTTCTGGGCTGATAAAATTGAGGACAAGAATTTCGATTTCCGAATTAATAATTATGAAATTGACGAATTTTAAAATTTCAAAAAATTGAAATTTCCGAAATAAGTCTGCAGTAATTTTCCAAAATGTTACAAAAATTCGCAAACATCTAAGGTTCCTGAGTAGAGTCTAAAAAATACTATCCAAGTTTCTGAACTTTCAAAATCTTTGGAACACGCTAGAATTTTATAAAATCTGCATTAAATCTTTTTTAACTTTCGAAAACCTTTTAGAATCTTCTAGAATAAATATTACAAAATTTTTAAATCCTTAAAATTAGTCTCTTCTAAATTCTTTTCTCTAGATTAGCTCTGGAATTTTGAAAAGATTCGGAAAACATTCAAGAAGAATTATTTAAGATTGTAAGAGTCTTTTGTAGATTTTATATGTTCCTTATGATTCTGCAGAATTCGGGAAATTCTGAGACTCAGAATATTCTTGAAGATTCTAGAAGATTTTGGATCACTCTAGCATCTTTTGTAGGATATTCTACAATTTTAGGATATTCATTATGATTTTATTAGATTATTATAGGAGAAAAAAACTGTACAAAATATCATCCACGATTCCAGGAAAATTTAGATAATTGTGGAAGATTTTGAAAGAATCTACAATATCTTGGAAAACTCAAATAAAATTTGGAAATTTCTTTTTTCCAAAATATTCTTGTCTGTTTCAGAATTTTCTAAAACCCTCTAGAATCATTTGAACTTTTCCATAACCTTCTAAAATCTTCTAGACGTTCTCAGAATTCTCCAGAATCTTTCGAACTCTTCCATAACCTTCTACAATCTTCAGAAATTTTTTCAAAATTCTCCAAAATCTGCTGAAATCTTCAAAAAACTTGAAAAGAAATTTCCAAAATTTATTTCAATTTTCCAAAACATTCTAAACTGGTTCAGAATATTCTTGACTTATCTAAAATCTTTTAAACTCTTCCAGATTCTGCTAAAATCTTCTGTAATCTTAAAAAAAATTTCAAAATCAATTTCAAATTTCCAAAATATTCTTATCTGTTTCAGAATCTTCTGAAACCCTCTAGAATCTTTTATACTCTTCCATAACCTTCTGGCATCTTCCAAACGTTTTCAGAATTCTCCAGAATCTTTCGAACTCTTCCATAACGTTCTAGAACCTTGATAGATATTTTCAGAATTCTCCAAAGTCTTCTAAAAACTTCCAAAACCTTAAAAAGAAATTTCCAAAATTTATTTCAATTTTCCAAAATATTCTAGACTGTTTCAGAATATTCTTGACTCCTCTCAAATCTTTTAAACTCTTCCAGAATCTGCCAAAATCTTCTATAATCTTGAAAAAAAATTCTAAAATCTATTTTAATTTTCCAAAATATTCTTGTCTGTTACAGAATTTTCTAAAACCCTCTAGAATCATTTGAACTTTTCCATAACCTTCTAGAATCTTCTAGACGTTCTCAGAATTCTCCAGAATCTTTCGAACTCTTACATAACCTTCTAGAATCTTCAGAAATTTTTTCAGAATTCTCCAAAATCTGCTAAAATCTTCCAAAATCTTGAAAAGAAATTTCCACAATCTATTTCAATCTTTCAAAATATTCTGAACTGTTTCAGAATATTCTTGACTCTTTTATTGACTCTTTCTTAAATCTTTTAAACTGTTCCAGTATCTGCTAAAATCTTCTATAATCTTGAAAAGAATCCGAAAATCTATTTCAATTTTCCACAATATTCTTGTATGTTTTAAAATCTTCTAAAACACTCTAGAATCTTTGACACTCTTCCATAACCTTCTAGAATCTTCTAGGCGTTTTCAGAATTCTCCAGAATCTTCTAAAATCTTCCATAATCTTAACAAAAAAAAGTTCGAAAATCTATTTCAATTTTCCAAAATATTCTAGACTTTATCAGAATCTTCTAAAACCCTCTAGAATCTTTTGCACTCTTCCATAACCTTCTAGAATCTTCTAGACGTTTTCAGAATTCTCCAGAATCTTTCGAACTCTTCCATAACCTTCTAGAATCTTTAGAAATTTTTTAAGAATTCTTCAAAATGTGCTAAAATCTTCTTCAATCTCAAAAAGAAATTTTCAAAGTTTATTTCAATTTTCCAAAATATTGTAGACTGTTGCAGTATCTTCTACAATTATCTAAATTCTCCTGGATTCTTAGATAGTATTTTGTACATTTTCTTGGATTCTCCTATAATAATCTAATAAAATCTTAAAGAATATCCTAAAATTGTGTATTATCCTACAAAAGATGCTAGAGTGTTTCAAAATCTTCCAGAATCCTCAAGAATATTCTGAGCTTCAGAATTTCCCGAATTCTGCAGAATCATTAAGAACCCTTTAAAATCTACAAAAGACTCCTATAATCTTGAATAATTCTTCTTGACTGTTTTCAAAACATTTTTAAAATTCCACACTTTTTACAAATATCATAATGTATTAAATATTAAATATTCTACTATACTAGGTTGTTTAAAAACTGTTTAGAAGTAAAATTGGAACAGATTGGACGATTTTTCTGCCTGACTAACGAGGAAAGTTTATAAAAATGTGGTAAGTTTCTGAAGAGCTGTATTTAAAAATTTGAAACTTGCCGAAGATGCGACTTGACTCAAGAAACGCAACAACCGTAAGAAGGGAAAAAAATTGTCTCCGAGGATGAGTGCATTTTAAAAGTTTCCTGAGTTCTCTAGAGTCGAGCTTGGCATCGTCGACACAATTACCAAGTATCCACAAACTGAATGGTAATTTCAATGTTCTTGGCTGTTGTAACTTAGTACATTATGCTGTATTTAACTATACCTGAAAGCCAGTAACATTGTTTAAACTTGCAATTTACCTTCTGAGACCAACACAGTAATCCTGGTGCAACAGGATTATTCCTGTTGCACCAAGAGTAATCCCTTTAGGAGAATATGAATTGTTGATAAAAATTTTCCTATAAAGAAACTATCTCATTTTTCACGGATTTTCCCATCTGGAGTGCTTCTCTGTAATATCTCGTTTTTCTCTATGAATGCAGTTTATTACACTCTAATATGCATGAGATAACAAACCAAGGGAATTCGCACGGGATGCAAAATTTCAAGAATTCTTGGAGATGAAAATGTGAGTTTTCTGGTACATAATTAATTTTGAATTTACTGGTGTGAAAAATTTTCCTGCTTCGTTTGCTCTCGCTTTGAAAATTCTCTTTATATATAATAAATCCCATTTTTACAAAATTAATGCAGTCTTGGAGAGATTTTTTCTGGGTACAGAATTTTCCATTTCATTATGCTGCATATTTAAATTTAAATTCAAATTTTAAATGTAAATTCACTCACATGAGAAATTGTAGTTTTTCTGAAACCAATGCAAAAAAAAGTGAAAGAATCACTCGAATTTTTGCGCATAGTGTCGAGATGCACATTTACATTTTAATTGTTAATTTTTCGTGAACAAGGATTACGCGATGCAAAACAATCTGCATAATTTCTGATAATGGTCCATGACAGGGAACTGCAGTCTCGCTGCGATAATTAAAATATTTGTAGTTTGTAAAAAATTGTGCAGCTTTTTGTTTTATTATTTGGTTTAAAATCTTACGGATTCATTTCATCCAAAGCCACACTGAAAAAAAATAGTTCGTTGGGCCAACTAATTAGTTTATAATATATGCTACTGCTATTTCATTAATTGATACTACTATTTTATTAGTTGGGACAACTACGTTATTAGTTGCAATGCTTATTCAATTAGAACGAGCAGCTAAGAAATAGTTGTTTCAACTAATAAAATAGCAGTCCCATATCTTACAAGCTAAGTAGTTGGCTCAACTAACGTTCTTTAGATTGTTTGCCGTAATTCTTGACTCATTTTGGTCAAAATTAAGCGACACCTGACCATGATAAAAAAATAAGTTTTACCCTATTCAGAAGTTGGTAGCTTCAAAATTATAAAACTTTTACTCACCGAAACTGTAAAAAATTAGCATTTCAAATATTTTCCCCTTCTTTCTCGCCAATTTGCATGAAAATTGGATGGCACATGCGAAACATCATATTCTTGATCTTTTGTCAAGGACTTTTTGACATTTTTATTATTTTAAGAGATATTTACGATTTTATAAAAACTATAAAAAAAACACATTTTCAAATAACTATCAATATCTCTGAAAATAATGAATGTATTAAAGAATCCTTAAAAAATTAATCAAGATTATGGCATTGGGCACATACCATCTAATTTTCATGCAAGTTGGTCAAAGATTTGAAATTCTAATTTTTTACTATTTCCATGAGTGAAAGTCTTACAATTTTAAATTGACGGGCTTCCAGCTTACAGAATAAATTAATGACATCAGTTTTTAGGTACGATTTCCAGAAATTTTTAATCCTTTAAATAATATTTGAAATTTTAAATATTTTATTCAAAAAATTAGATTTTGACGCATTTGCTCCCAGCTAGAGCCTAGCCAATTGAACCGATTTGTATAAAAATTTAACAGTGTATCTGCAACATCAGATTCTTAATTCACTTTTAATGATTTTTCAAAATATTTATTAACTGCAGAGATATGGAAGATTTTATAAAAAATTTTGACTAAATAATCAATATTTCTGTAAATAAGTAACATTGAAAAATCCTAAAATATTAATCAAGAATATACCGTTCGTGGATATATATATATATATATATATATATATATAACGTCTCCCACCAGTTCCATCACGCTTATTTTCTCTCTCTCCCTTTTCTACTCCTGCTTTCTCCCTTTTACACACAGCCCAGCTACACCTTGTTCACCGTCCCACTTAAATTTCGCGCCTCGCTACTGTTTTCCACTTTCTCTTCTAGGCGGAGCTGGCACCTCTTTCTTGTTACGAGCCGAGTTGCGTGATAGCTATCGGCTTGCTGATTCGTTGATTCTTCCGTCGGAAAATTATTAAAATAAACCCGGCAAAATTAAAATCAAAATTCAATGAAATACAGTTGATGCAAGTCAAACAAATAATTATTTATTCACGGGAAATTCGATGATTGCACTGAGAACAAGGTTCAGAAAAAGTACTAAAAAATTGAAAGTCAAAAATCCGTCGCAAACTCTCCCAATTTTCGTCGTGCAGCAGCTTTTATGGACCTAAGTCCCACCCCTAAAGTAGGCAGACCCACCCTCACTCTTCAGTTCCAGCCAATCGAATCGCTGACGCCACCCAAATTAATGGCCCGTTTACCAATAGGA
>JBAGKK010294597.1:0-20199 GCA_037177015.1 Euceroptres primus | reverse complement strand
TTTTTTACCAAAAAATATGGTATATAAAAAGATATAAATTTTCAAAACAAAAAGATAATTTCTCGAGAAAAACTTGTAGTGCTCGATATTTTAACATAAAATATTTTAATTTGAAATGAAAAACTGTTGAATGCAATAAAAAAAAACGAAAATAAGAAGAGATAACTGAGAAGATCTTTTTCTCTACTAAAAAATACGAGTTTGCAACAAAATGCACATATTTTTAACTAAAAAAAATTTTTTTAACCACATAGTTGATTTTTGAACTACAGAAGATTAATTTTCAACTGCAAATGTAATAGATAAATTTTCAGTTTAAAAAATTTAATTTTCAACAACAAAATCTAATTTTTAACGAAATAGTTTAATTTTCTATCAAAGAGATGAATCTTCAATCAAAAAGTTAAGTTTTTAACAGAGCAGTTACATTTTTAACAAAGTCCGTTACTTCCACTAGAGCCCCCCCCCCCCAACTTATTACAATCCGTAGTCTTTGGCGTGACCCCCTTCCCCTCTCTAATTGATAACGTAGTTTGGGGACGATTCCTTAAATGTAAAAAATAATGTATTTCAAATTTGTCATGTATTTTGTTATTAATTTATAATTATTTATATTATTATACTAGAACAATATTTATCAATTTTATTGTAAACATGTTTTAAAAATTATTACAATATAATTTAAATAATAATATTTGTAAGCAATATTTTGCAGATGACAATTTAATTCTTTTTTAATATGAAAGAGCGATTCAAAAACTATAGAAAAAAAATGAAAATCGATTTTTTAACCCTAAGGTCCCTTTCCTCGCGGAACGTCACAAATATAGATCTGGGAAGGTTCTAGAAGGTTATGGAAGGATCCGAATTATTCTGTGAAGGATCCTAGAAATTTTTTGAAGATTTTAGAAGATTCTGGAAAAGTCGAGAAGATTTTGAAGATCTTCTAGATTTCAGAAAATTCTACAACACTGGAAGAATGTGAAAATCTCTGGAAGATTCTAGAATGTTCTCCAAAATCTGTAAGTTTCTAAAATTGTTTAGGAATTTAGAAGACTCTAAAAGAAATATCTGGAAGAGCATAAAATATTCTAAAAGTTTCCAGAAATCATTGGAAAAGTTCAGAAGATTCTGAAAGATTCGGAAATATTGTCATGGATACTAGAAGTTTCTTAAGAAATTTATAACATAATAAAAAGCTGCAGAAGCTTCGAAATAGTCCCGGAATATTCCACGAAAAATTTCTAGAAAAAACTAGAAGATTTTGAAATGTTTGTTGGTAGGAATATTTATTCCTACCAACAATCATTTCAAAATCTTTTTAAAATATTTTAATTACAGGAAAAATGAAGCAATCTCTAATGATAGATTCATTATTGCATATATTTTTATAACATTTAGCAAGAACCTTTTTTCAAAATGAAACCGACTCGATAAAATACCGGATATTATTGTGAGGGTGAATAGTGACAACGTATAGAAAGCTATAGGACTGCTTTCATTCTGACCCACTTTGTGGGGTTAGTCTCATCGAACTGTGATGTCACTAAAGTGTAGTCATATCCGGAAAAGAGGGGGGTTAATCAGCCCTCTCTTTGCTGGGTCTTAATAAACCGGAAATGGAAGAAGCGAAGGGAGAATGAGAAAATGGCCAAGAAAAAGCGACCCTCAAGTGTCAGCGAAGATCGAAGTAGAAATCAAGTTTATTTCTTCATTAATGTTCCTAAAAGAAAAACATAAAATGAATTGAGAAATTCTATTGTAAATAAAATACCGAATTTCAAAATAAACAAAGATGACAATTCTGAGGAACTTTAGTATTAAAAGTAGTTTCAAATACTGTGCATGTTTCTAAAGATTGAAGGCTTGGAATGATTGTAACTTGTGTATGTGAAAATGCAGAGAAAAAATGAAGAATGACGACAGGGAAAAAGATGATAAAAGCTGGCAAACTCGATGTTTCAGAGTAAGTCCAGACTCGAGAGAGGTGCAATATCTTAGAATATCAGGCCGTTTGGCGTGAGAGGAGGTCGCGAACAAAGAAATACTCGAACAATGTCTGAATCATTTGCTGCTATTGTGTCAGTCAAGGTGCATTTCTGCAGACACTGTGGAGTACCCAGTGGAATATGGACACGTATATATGTAATCTGCAAATGAAGAAGAAACGAGAACGAAAAATTTCAGAGCATTCTTTTACATCTTTGAATGAAATAGTACTTTCTTTCTTTAAAGCCACTTAAACCCCTTTCTTTTTCCTTTTAATCATAAGAAACAGGGCACCAGAGATTGACTCTTTGTCTGCTTTCGATTCTTGTTATTTCTCCTAAAAATAATAATGTTTGAGTTCCAATTAATTCTAACCTTTTGACTTCATGTTAGAAAATTTCATCCATAGTTTCTTTTTCTGTAAACTTAAGACTAGAATGCAGTAAAGTGGTGAAGGTTTTTCGATAGAAAAAGCGTAGTCAGCAGGCATTCTCAGACGATTACCGAGAACTCTTTATCTATTTGAAACTGCCATCCAAACCATAAATCCAAAGAGAGTTACGATTCTCATTTGAAATAACAGGTGCAGGTAAAAAAATATTTAATTTCTTTGTGTTAAAAATTCAGTTATTTTTAAATCACCTCTATTACATTTGGTTCTAAAGCAGAAATTAGCAAATTAGTTGAACAGCTGCCAAGCTTTATAAACTCACTAACGAGAGCTCGAAATGCGATGCAGAAAAAGTATGATAAAGGATAATTTAATTAAATTTTCACGACGAAATAACTAATTTCCACATTGCTTTCATTTTATAATGTTTGTAAAAAAATCGACTTCCTCACTCTTTTTTATCAAAGAAAACAATATGCGACAAAAGGTCAAGCTGACATTAAATTGAAATTATTTTTAATTTAATTTTCCTGAGCGTAATACTATTCAAGCAAGAATTTCCAGCTCAAAGAGAAAATATATAATTAAAAGTCAAGTTTAGTTATTAACTAACAGCGTAAGAATAAATTATTACGGGAAAGTGAAAGAGAAGACGAAAATAGAACGAAATGGAGGGGAAATGAGGGGAAGTTTTAGAGTGAAAGGAATAAATATAGAAAATCATGAGTACAAATCGCATAGTCGCGACTGGGCCAGATTTTGGCACCTTGCTGGTTATTTCTGAGCTTCTGTCTACGTCATCGCATGACCGGAATAGCAAGGTGCTACGTCACACTTAGGTGTCCCCGTACGGAACCGAGACAGAGTCAGCTGTTCGATTGCACCGTCTCAAGGATCCTTGACCACGTGGGAGCCAGACGGTTGACGAATTTCCATCCACTCTCCCAATTGCAATCGACTCAATTCAACACTTGACCTTTGGAAACCTACATATTTCACCTCTCAGTAAACGTCACTCTCAGACCCTCACGACTTTTTTATTTTTCAACCCCCAACTTTTTTTATATTAAAAAAAAGGCCATAGCTGGTTAGTCTGCCCTAGCAGATATTTCGTTCATATTTAGATGGTAAGTTTCTACAATTATAAAACTAATTTTACCCCAAGTGCCAAGTTCAAAAAAATATGTATACAATCCAATCCAATATATGGGTTCCAGGGATTTTCGTCATGGTGCAGGGTTCAAGGGGACGAGAAAGCTGAGCTCGGAGCTCAGCGGAGTTGCGCAAATACCGTAGCAACAAGGTGCGCAGTAGTTAATACTGCGGAACTGACGGATAATTCCGTCAGTTCGTTTTTAGTGTTTTGGTTATGCGTTATATATGCGTTATACAATATGCGTTATGCGTTATACGTAAATAATAAGTAAATAAAATTTAAAATTAAAGTAAACGTTAAATTAAACTTATATTTAAAAAATATTTTTCACTCGTAACAAAAATCAAACAGAAATAGTTCATACGGCCCTGACTTGTTTACGTTTAGAGACTTCCGATTTAAGTCCAAGGCCATTCAGGCCATCCCCGAAACCGGACTTAAATCGGAAGAGCAGTGTATTGTACAAGATATCACAGCGATTCTAAAAAGAAAATGAAGAGTCAATTTTGGCAATTAGAAAGGAATAAGAAAAAATTTTTGAATTTTGAAAACAAAATTTTTAATGAAAGCTTTTTGGTACCGCCCCAATAAAAAATTTCAATCACCAGTAAATAATTTTTTTTCTCACTCTCTTACTATCAATCAGTAAAATTACACTAATTTCTCAGTGACTCAATTCTAGCCACGACAATTAATAAAACTTCATTGAAAATCAGTGGAAATACACTAAAATTTATTTTGTAATTTTGACTCTGTAATTTTACTGAAATAAATTTGAAAATTCGCTGAAATTTCAGTGACTTTCCACTGTTTTTGAATGAAATTTTACTAATTGCCATGGCTAGAATTGATTCAAAGTAACAGAGAAAATTAAAATTTTTAAAAATGATGATGTTTATGTAGTTTTTATTAAATTAATTGAAATAAAGTAATAAATTATTTATGTACAAAATTATTCGGGTCGGGTTGTCGAGTTATCGGGTTGTCGGGTTAACCCGATAATCCGACCCGACCCGGTAACCCGACAGCCCGAAAACTCCACCCGACAGTTCAGTTAAAAAATTTCCAGAAATTTCTGGAATTTTTTAAACTGAACTTTCGGGTTCGGTCGAGTTATAGGATTAACCCGCCAACCCTATAACACGACCGGTCGGGTTTTAGTTTTTTTTTAATTTTGCACATTCCTAAAATAAATAATTAATTAAGATAATAAAAAATATTTATTCTTTGTTTTTTCAACAGTGCTAGAACTGCTAGAGACGTTTTTCTCTAAACTTGAAACTCAAGAGAAACTGTCTGACGCGATCAGGACTTCTATCACTGAAATACTTCTGTTACAAATTCCACATAATCTGCATTCAAAGCTTGAATTTACATACTTAATTAATTTTTTTTGCAGCAGCACGAAGAACGTGGCACTGCACAAAATAAGAGATTTCCACAAATCTCGAAAAATGCAGCAAATCATCAATTTCCGCTCGTACCTCGGAATTAAGAAACGTCAATAAATTTTCTTGTGTCTCGCGACTGAATAAAATACGAAAAGAGCTCTGTCTGCAAGAAACAATGGAACGTAAAGTAGTGACGTGTAATTCAAAACGAAGGAGTAGGGGTTTTCTCGCTCTAGAAATTGGTGGCAAAGGAGAATTAATAAAAGAATTTTCGGTTGGAACTACCCCTTTTTTTAAACTTAAACAGGTGCAAGAAATTCAATCACCGCTCTAGGCTAGGATGGCGATTGCTTGCGAAACTCGGGTCGAGAAATTTCCTTTTTTCACCTTTCGGTTCCTTCTCGTTTCTTGCCTTACACGATTACTTCTCTCTTTTTCTCCCCAGCCTCTTTCGAGGCGGACGTCTATATAATGGCAGCTACCAACTATTTCTTGGCCGACTCTCATTCGTATTCGCCTCGTTATTACGTCGAAAGTTCGCCGACTTCAGCGTCGAGGATATGCAAGATTATCCGATTAACCAAGGTCTGAACAGATCCCATCGATGTTCTTTTATTTGAATTCTGGTGAAATATGCTCAAAGACGAGTATGCTTTATTCAGTCTTCAAATGGGCCCAAAGAATCTCTTATGCTTCCATTTTTTATTAACATGATTTTAAGTTACGAAAGAATGAAAAATTTCTCTTTTAACGTCTGGGAAAAACACAGGTTTAAAAAATAATAAGGAAAAACCTTAAAAATACATCTTCCAGACTAATAGTTTATTCCATGAATTTAGAAAATTATCAATAACGTTTCGAAAACCAGCTGATTTTCCTCATCAGATCTGTACATAAAACAAGTTATAATTATAATATTAGAATATACTATATTAAAATCGAAACTAAGAAAAAGAATTTATAAAAGTATACCTTATAAACAAGTTTTCGTGTAACCAAATTTGATCTATATTATTAAACGTAGAGAATCGAGATGAACATGTTGTTGTTAAAAAATTAAATTCCTTAGTATTTAAATTATACACTTTTTTTACACTTTTGCAAAAATAAAAGTTAATGTTCATTTTCATTTTCGTAATTTATTTTTTTACCCCTTTCAAATAGCCGTAAATAAAGGGGAAATAAGTAGATTTTATCATTAAATTAAAAAATTAAAATAAAATGAAATAAAATTCCCGGGGTTTTCCCGGTTTTTTCCCGGTGAAACCAAATTTCCTGGTTTCTCCCGGTTTTTCCCGATTTCCCGATCCGCTAAACACCCTGGTTTTCCAGGGAAGACAAAGCGATGATGAACTTTCATTGTTGCATAAAAAATCGCGATCGGATTTTTGCTACTGGATTCTCAAATTGGATAGTTCAAAATATTTTAAAAAAATTTTTTTTATTTCAGAATCCAAAAATGACAGAGGGGCATGGGGCAGTTTTTTTTTTTAAATCATATTTTGTAAAAAAAAATCTGTTGAGTTCAATTTTGCTGAAATATCTAACAGATTGTGGATCTTTAGGAAAAAATATGTTTCAGATGTCAACAATACTTTTCACATTGTTTATGACAAATCGTTATTTTCAAATTTAAAAAAAATTTCTATTACAATTTGACGTGGTGCTGTGAAATTGTTCATGAATTTTGTTTACATAATATTTTTTTGTAACGAATATATTGCACGTAGGACTTTTTGGAAAAATTATAATTAAAATCCACCTTCCTCAATGGTTATACCCAATTTTTTCAGATTTTTCTGGTGGCTGTACGAAAAAAATTATTGTTTATAACGATTTGTTATAAACAATGTGAAAAATTTTGTTAACATCTTAAACATACATTTTCCTGAATATACACAATCTGTTAGATATTTCAGCAAAATATTGAACTTAACAGATTTTTTTTTACAAAATAAGACTGTTTAAAAAAAAAGTTTCTCTGACAATAGTCTATTGTCACGGAAAAATGTCTGCAAGAATGACCTATTGTCACGGAAATTTCCATAAAAAAAGTATATTCTCTCGGAAAAATTTCCGTAAGAATAACCTATTGTCGCTGAAATTTCCGAAACAATAGTCTATTGCTGCTGAAAAATTTCCGTAAGAATAACCTATTGTTAAGGAAATTTCCGTATAAATAGCCTATTGTTACGGAAAACTTTCTGTGAGAAAATAATATTTAGATTAATTTTACGTTTGCGGGCTGATGGCGGATTTGCGGGTTGGATTCGGGTTTTCGGATTAACCCGACTACCCGCAAACTGACCCGAACCGCATCTATTTTGCACATCTCTACAAAAATGACAAGCAAAAAATACATTCTGCTCTCAGAACCAGGAAAACTTATAAAAATTCTGCTTTGAAAGTTTTCGCATTGACAACTGACTTCTTTGACAGTTCGCCGTATATCATGTAAATCATATCATCTAGCTTCATTCCGGTTTTGAAATAACTTCGATAATCGAATAAATTGATTTAATCCTTAACCGGAAAAAGTTTAAATTGATCTTAGTGAGTTCATTTTTGTTGCAGCACATTTTAACTCAAATATGAGTGTTAAAATAATACCCGGAGATTTACTGAACATTAATATGATTTTACTCTAATAAATCCAAATTAGTGAAAAGTGAGCCGTTTATTTACTTTAGCGAAAATTTCGACTAATTATTAGTTGTATTTCGCTACACAGTAAAAATCATTGTTTAAAATTATTACACCTTAAAATGGTTTTGATTAAATTCAGTAAAATTTGTCTTAATTTAAGCAATACTGATTTGATTTTAAGTAAAATTTGTCTGAATTTAGGACTCAATTCTGAAATTCAGGAAACGTGGTATTAAATTTAGACCTATATTTCTTAAATTAAGACAAATTTTACTGAATTTAATTAAAACCATTTTAAGGTGCCACAATTTTAAGTATTTTTTTTATTGTTTTATCTCTTAATACATTTAGAAAAAAGTTTTTTACATTCAAACGACATTTTTTAAAATAAAAAATATAATTACATTGATCTGGGGCCAAACAAACTTTTATTAATTCAAACAAATATTATTTGAATCAAAAAAAGTTTTTTTGTATCAAACAAATATTTTTCTGATCAAGCAATTGTTTTTTTAATACAAACAAGTTTTCATAACGAATCAAGGAAAAGTATTACATACCTTTTTAAAGTTTTAAAGCAAAATTATTTTTTAAACTACAGAAAAAGTTTTCTGAGAATAATTTTCAGCTTTTAACTAAAGTAAATTAGTGGCTCACTTTTCACTGATTCAAATTTAGATAGTAATCAATTCATAATTTTCGAGATGAACTTTTTCCGCAAAATAGCACGAAAGTTACGAAAATTCAATGTCAGATAAGCCCAAGTGATTTTTTTAATCAATTCTATAAGAAAATGTTGTAAAAATATTATATTTTTTGATTTTTTCTAATTTCTAGTAACTTACGAAATAAATAACATTTGTAAATTATTTTTGGACTCATTTTAAATATAAATCTTTACCTTTTCTTTGGGATTTTGAAAATCCGTTTTTTTAATTCTTACAACTATATATAAACAATTTTTTTAATGAATTTCTTTGTGTAAAACCTTCCTTAGAATGTATTTTGATGGTCAAAATTAAGAAATATATTCAAATTTACCACTTTTTTATTCAACTTTGGAAGAAAAATATGACTATTTGTAAATGGGGTAGCATGCAGAAGTTCACTGTACCATAAAAATGGGTGTAAAGTGAGTGCATTTCAGAGAGATATATATGCATGATGCGGTATGCCTCTCGTTTCACACTGTTCTCTCCAATATTCACTATTTAAAGTTATTTTTCTGCTTCGAAAGAGCGCTTCTTCGTTAACGCGATGTGTTGAACCAATGCCAAACTCTAATTTACGTAACTTCTCTTTTACATACAGATCGTCACAGACGTAAGATTCTTCAATATTTCACAAATGAATAAAAATTGTATAATTAAACTAAAATAAAAGAGAATAAAAGTGTATAATAATTTATAAAGAAGTTAATTTCTATACAATTTTTGCATTCTTTAATTGTCGTAAAAATTAAATTTTATATTTGTTAAAATTTCGAACTCTCCGACCAATTTATAACAAAGCTAATTTCCGTACCTATTTTTGTATTCTTTTAAAGATACGAAATGTGAAAATAATTTTAATAGTAATAGGAAACTATTCACGGTAAAGGTATTTTCATTTTCACCCTGCAAGGGAAATTCATCATAAGCTTTAGGTTAATCGGTAAAAGTATAAACACATCATCGCCGAAATTTATGCCGTGAGTCATTGGCCCATTGGAAATGGAAACGGAGCGTAATGTGTGCAGAGGGTGCGTGCACATTTGTGCACAACAATGGCCTCAGTTATATGCGATCACAGTGAATGTTACCTCGACGATACGGCATAATAACGATGGCGGTCGTGTGTGATTTAGCGATAGGTTAGGTCAGCCGAGGTTTCGCAGATTTGTCGGTCAGTTGGCCGAACGATCGTTAATTACGAAGCATATTCTGCTGTCGAACGATCAATGGACGAAGGAATGCGCATCAGACTAGTCTGCACAAATTTATGTCAACTATAAACACCGGCTAAGCCTAAGAGATTTCGATTATTTATGCCATTTCGCCTCATTAGGCTTTTGGTCATTTCAATTAATCAGATCATATCTCGAAAAAATAGAGTACATTATTATTATCGTCATTAAGAATAATACCTTCAAATAAATAAACCTTTAAATAAATAATAGCTTCAAATCGTCAAAAGATAAATCACAGAAAAAACAAAGGATAAAGTTTTACGTGAAGTTATCTGAATAAAAATTTATTCCTCTAAAAAGTTATCTACAACTTTGATTCTTTAGTATTTCACACCTTTTAAAAGTTAAAAAAAAATTTATTAGATAATGGAAATGTAGAAAACGATGAAGACTTAAAATTCTGAACTTTAAGAACGACCCATTTATATTTTTCCAGAAAAGTAAATTAGTAGCCTACTAATAATTTTATAATTAATAAAATATTCGTATGTTTTGATGTTTTGTCAATTCGTACCTTTTTGGGTTATTTTGTACTGAAGAAGATAAACAAGGCTCCAGAAAACAGTGATCACTGGTACCCACATTTTAAAACCTCGAAAAACGATAGATATCGCAAAACTAAATCATGTCTACATTATTTTGACGTCACAATTGCACGAAAGTCAACAAAATATTTTGTTTGTTTCTCACTTTTTTCACGTTACAAGCCAATTATTTCCGAATTTAGACTAGAGATGTGTTGATAACTGGCTAAATGCCAACATCCGCTGTATTTATTTATCAGTGCCACGTGGCAGTTGATGATACATGTCAATTAGAACGAGCTTCAAACTTAAAGACTTTCAGAAATTACTGAGAAATAATTTTCAAACTCAAATTTGTTCTACCATTTCGAGAGAGATTATAAATATTAGGGTTTTCAGAAAAATTCCCTTATTCCCTAAGAACCACTAACGATGGCCTTACGGGAGCGCGTCTCGTGAAAAGACTGCTTGATCTTTATTTAAAATTAGCCTTATTTCAGGTGCGGTCTATATAGATCGATTGTGGTGGGTCTAAAGTCAAGATGGATGTCTATAAATGACCTAACTGAAAGGTATACCAAAAGGCATACAAAAAGGTAATACCGAAAAAAATGCATTCAATAAATTCTATGGAAACTTATCTTTAAAATGAGTACAGAAACATCCAAAAACGTGAATTATTTCAAAAGTTATTAAAAATTTATAAATGCACTATTTTAACAATATTTTCTTACCAAATTGACAAAATCATTTTACCTTGGGTACACTAAAAAAAGTTTAGTTGGGCCAACTACTTAGTTTGTAAGATATAGTACTGTCAGGGATCACAGTTCAATTCTATTCCCCTTTTTTCCCATATTCCCCCTTTTTCCCCTATTTTTCTCGGAATCCCCTAAAATCCCTTAAATTGAGATATTTCCCCCTTTTTCTCCTTTTTTTCGAAGTTTTTCAAGTTTTTTTTCAAGAATTATCATAAATAAAAATTTATTACATTCAAAAATGGCGAATACTGTGAACGATCATTAATTTTTTATCATTTAAAAATAAAGTTATGAGTATGGTTTAAAAATTTTTTATTGCTATTTAAAAAACTGTTAGTTTAATTTATTTGCAATGTTCTGTTCACTCATTATTTCATCAAGTTTACTCAGACTTAAAATACGTTTCTACTACTTTTTTTAAAGTTAAACACTAAATTCATTTCTGTGCTGTAACCGTAAAATTTTCAAAGCTATTATTAAAAAATACTTTCTGATTCTTTCTCTAGTTAGGAAGAAAATATCCCATAGTCAGTTAAGGATGATCTATCCCTCTAAAGAACGGTTTATAGAAGCAGAAAAAACAAACAAAATTAATTTCAATGCATTTTGGAAAAAGCAGTAATACAATTCTTAGGAAAAATTAGTTTGGGTTGAAATTATTTATTTAACCAAACTGTCTAGCGTTTCTCCCTAAAAAAATCCCAGGACTTTCCCAGGTTCTTCAGGTAAAAAATAAATTGTTTCAGGCATCATTTTTTAATTATTACCATAAACTTTCATGGAAAAAATCTTTTTTTCTCGAACCTGCCCGATTGATATTACACAATTATAAATAAACCATATAAAAAGTTTAGTATGCGATTTATGACCTAACTAAAAACTAAGCTAAAAATCTAACTAAAAACCTAACTAAGCTAATTAGTAAGCATTACTAAGTGAATCAGTAGTTTTCAACTAAATAAGCTTACTAAAGCAATGGATAAACGACTTCTCTTGTTCATTCAGGGTTGCTACAAAATTCTCTGACTTTTTCCTGACCAATTTTTCATTTTCCCTGACCGTTATCTGCCGTTATAATTATATAATTCCGGGATCACAATGGTTTAGTAGTGGTTCAATTTCAGGGAAAATAGGGGATTTCTTTTTCAAGAAAGGGGATTAAAGAAAAAAACAGGGTGTCTAGCGAATAGGCTATTTAAAATTCCCGGGGTTTTCCCGGTTTATTCCCGGTCAATTTTTTTCTCCCGATCAAGTTTAAAATTTCTTTTTGTGCTTTTTGAAAGTAAACGTGTGGATAGAAATGTTAATTTTGACATAATATACATACATAAAATTTATATCGTAAATAAAATAATTATTTATTTACACGTGCCAAACTTATCTTTAGTCACAAACTGAAGTGATAAATATTATTCAAAAGTACATATTTTAAAACTTTCGTAATACCTAAAATCAATATTTGTTTAAATTATGCAGTGAGAATCACTAGTAGTTGCTTAAATGCTATTAAAATCTGAAAAATAAAAAATAAAATATAAGTATAATCCCGATCCTAAATAACATTCCCAGGTTTTCCCGGTTTTTTCTCGGTAAAATAAAATTCCCAGGGTTTTCCCGGATTTTTTCCGGTAAAATAAAATTCCCGGGTTTTTCCCAATTTCCCGGTTCGCTAGACACCCTGAAAAAGGAGGGAAGTTTTTCTCTTTTAAAAATTCGAAGGAAACTGCGATTCTCCAATTCTTAAAAAACTCGCCAGGAATCTTAGATTCCTGTCTAGAATCTAATAAAACACTCCTCAAATTTCTAAACTTTCAGAAACTTTGTAATGATAAAGAAGGTCATGATATTTCTTTTTATTTTATAGATTGAGCGAAATTTCTAGATCAATTTGATTTCAGAAAAAGAAAGTTTGTTCATTTGAACGTTTAAAACTTTTGGTACATTTGAGAATATTCTTGAGGAGTCTATAGAAGATTTTATACGATTTTAGAAGATTCTGGAACATTCTCGTATATTTTGTAGAATACTAAAGAAATTTAAAAATTCCTTTAGATTATAAAAGATTATTATATGAGAATTCAGAAAATTTTAAAGATTTTTGGAAGAATTTAGAAGAATCTAAATGATTGTAGATTTTAAAACAGTCTAGAATATTTTGGAGCATTTTTACAGATTTCAGATAAGTTTTGAAGATTCGAAAGAATTTGAAAGAATTTCGGTAATCTTTTGTAGACTTTGGAGGATTCTAAAAGATTCTGTTGAAAATTGTAGAAGGTTACTGAAGTATTCAGAAAATTTTAGAAGATTCTGGAAAAGTCTAGTACCTATATGTCGTAGAATATTGAACAATTTTGGGATATTATTTTAAAAGATCATTATTGTAGGAGGACGCATCAGAAGATTTTAGAACAGTATAAAATATTTTGGACAATTCTTAAGGATTTTATATCAGTTTTAAATATTGTGGAGGATTTTAAGAGATTTTAGGAAACTTTCATAGATTTTGAAAATTTGGAAATCATAGGAAATTGAAGAAAACATTAAAATAATTTTTGAAAGTCACAAGTTTCTATTTCTCATAATTCTTGGAAAATTATTGAGAAATTTGAATATAAAAAGGAAAAAAAGGGAGAAAACAGAATGAAACTCTAAAAAAAAGTGATTTTAGGAGATTTGGAGAATAATAGAGAAAAGGGGGAAAAAGGAGAATAGGGGATTGACTGTGCTCCCTGATTTTGCAATATTCTAATTATATAATTATAATAATTCTTAAATTACAATTATAACTTATTGAGATATAATTATAATTTGTTGAATAAAAAAATCCCTGACTCTTTGAAGGTTTTGCTTAACTTTCCCTAGCCATTTTTAAATTCCCTGATTTTCAAGAATTCTCTGATGACCTGCAGTAACTCTGTCATTCTAAAAAAATTACTAACTCAAATGCCGTAAGATAAGAATTCCAGGACTATGAATAAAATTCAAGGACCTTTCCAGGTTTTTCCAGGTAAACAAAAATTCAAGGACTTTTTCAGGTTTTCAAGGATCTTCATGACGCTACACACTCTGATTTAACAATTGTTATTTCACATTTCATGTTTTTTTTAATCTTACTAAACAGGTGTAAATTTCATCCAATTTGAATGAACAATATCAATAGCTCATTTTGTTCATGGAAATATTTGCTACAATTCTTTTCGTTGAATTTTATTAAAAGTAATTTGTTTAGAAACTGTAGACTGAACAAAATTTGTTTATTTAATACATCACAAACAAATTATTTTTAATAAAATTCAACAAGCAGAATTGTAGAGAATGTTCTAATGAACAAAATGAGCTATTGTTCATTAAGTTCGGATAAAAATTACGAATGTTTAGTAAGATTAATTGAAAAAACACAAAATGCCCAATAATTATTATCAGACTAATAATTTTAACTTAAACTAATTTTTTCTAAGAAATGTATTGCATTGAAATGAATTTTGGTTTTCTGCCTGCTTCTATAAGCATTCCACTTATTAATATTTATTCATTCCTCTGGTACTTTCAATAAAGAAAATTTTCCCCTTCTTTCAAAAAAATTCCCTTTTTTCGAAAATATATCCCCCTATTTCCCCTAAAATTGAACTACGCAACCGCTGTGATCCCTGTACTGCTATTTTATTAATTGGGACAATTACATTAGTTGCTGGTATTAATTGTATATTCGCTGCAACTAATACAATAGCTGTCCCAACTAATAAAATAGCAACTAATAAAAATAGCAACTAATAAAAAAAGCAACTAATAAAATACCTACTAATAAAATAGTTATACCATATCTTTCAAACTAAATAGTTGGCCCAAGTAACCATTTTTTTCAGTGTATTTAATATACAATTTTGGTAGCTTTCGTGCTATTTTGAGTCCAAAAATTTTCTCTCGTTAATTGTCAAAATTAGGGAATATGATTATCTCATATTTTTGAACTGTAATTTAATTCATGGGCAGAATTAAAGAATTTCAAATTTGAGATAAAATTCCTGTATGGTTAGTGCAATGAAAGACAATTTGTATCAATTATGTTGGTATTAGGGCAGAAAATCAAATGACTTTAGACGCTAATCTGCAAACAATTATATTACGATTATATATTCTCGTTGGTAATACGAAGCACATGAATAATTCTATCGAGTCTCTCGACGTTACCACGATATTAATCGGTATGTACCTATCCGGAAGCTTGTACGTAGTTGTTCATTAATGTTCCACTGTGAGGCAGATCAAATCAATTATATAAGTCCAATGCATATTCCATCAATGTATTTGTTCATCGTCTGCTGGGAATTTACTCAAGGGTTGCTTTAATTTTTAACGAATTTGGAAAAGCTGCAGTATTTTATTCAAAAATTGATAAGGTGTGGCTTTAAATTATTAGAATAGTAGTGATTAACATTCCACTCGGAACACAAATAAAAAATTTTAGGTCATTATACAATTTAAAAATGTATGGACCTGAATTTGAATGCTTTCATACCTTAATTTAAGTTTGGAAACTTTTTTTAAATAACAGGCTCCAAATTAAAAATCTTCGAAATTTAAATTTACATTTGAAAAATTATTTTATCTAAGTAATTAAATAATATTATTTAAGGATCTTGGAACAAAGTCACGCACAAAAATTTGGAAATTCGGATTTTTGAGAAAAAATAAGACAAGTAGAACTGAATAAAAGCTGAGAAGCTTTTATTCAAAAATTTTATTCTATAATTTTATTTCGAAAACAATTTGAGATAAGTTAAATAAATAAGGAATAAATGAAGAACATTTGATAAATCCACTTCTGTTAATTTCTCAATATTTAACGAAATGTATCTTAAAATTCTTTTTTATTCAAATTAAATTTTAAATGCGTTAATTATTACAGACAGACCTTCAAACAAATTTCATGTGAAAGATATTTTTACTTTGATCCTGGCTTGATATTACTTATTAAAATAAGAAACAATTCTTTTTTTGTCAACAAAAACAATCATTATCTCAATTTCTTCTAAAAATGGAATTGTCATGATTTGTTTGCTTGCTCCTCAAGTTATAGGTATTTTCAATATTGTTTACATAAAATAGAAAGCTTGAATTTTAACCTCGAAATTGTATCTTTCAATTTTACGCAAACTATATTGAAACTATTTGTGTAATTAATCATTCCAGTTTGTTTTTAGATAAAATCATGACTTCACAACCTTTTTCAGTTCTCCTTATATCTTATTTTTTATAGAAATCTGTGTTTTACATAAATCTGTTTTTTATAGTTATCTTCCAAACTCCTTAAATTTTATATTTTAAATAACTTTGAATTTTTAAACATTACAACAGAATGGTGTAATTCCTCTTAATCAGTTATTGGTGCAATGAATAACCCATGAATTCGGAATCCACATAAAAGTTTTATGGCACGATGTTATCTAAAGTACTCTTTCTATCGATAACCACAAAAAGTTTATGACATACCGAATTAATCCCTGTTCGGAATTGCTCGACTAGGCAGGAACGTTTTTCATTTTTCTTTTTTGGAATACACCTAGTCGTACACTGATGCTATTTCAGTACATACATTTTTTTTAGGGGAAAGGAAAATTGGAGGACGACGTTTGTAGTTGTGACAAATATTAAACGCGAATCGGTATCATAGAAAAAGATATATGAAAAGCAAAATGGGATGGAAAGCGAAAAAACCTGCCAAAAAAACCAGCTTTTTCTCGTCTCTATAAATCGATCGATTATACGAATAACCACATCACATGTGACGCTACGCGAAATTAAAACAGTTTACCTAATTGAATTGCGTGATACGAACAAGTGTAATCTCCCACAAAATCTTAATTGAAGGTTTCACTTCGATAATTACGGTTTTATTTTAATTAAGTTGATTCAGATAACTAAATACCTACTCTGATTTTTTAATTTGTTTTTCATTACATTTTTAAATTTAATTTATTTTATATTAAATTTACGATTTATTAAAGTCTAAGGGCATAATTTGTTTTACTTTCTTTTTTATCAGAAACTTGGAGTGGGTATAGAAATAAGAAATAGTTTGAAGCATTTTACGGATGGTCTGCTCGAAAATTGAAAACTTTTATGATTACTTGTTACCTAGCTATTATTTTTTATATTAAATCAGACCAGATTTTATTATTTTATTGTATTTATTTGATATTATTTTCTGATTACGCTTGCAGAAGTTTTGACAAACTCCAAATGACTTTGTAAAATGTTTCAGTGGATGAACAAAGTTCGATGGAAGAAGATAAAAACGGATTATTATTTTATTAGAGACGTCAGTCGTAACAATAACGTTTGAAAAACGGTTGAAGGCGTTATGGTTGCATGGAGAGAAATAAAGCTTTGCGGATATTACAATAGGAGTAACAAAGACTCGTTTAACTTTTTTATTGCGGTACAGGAGACTCGAAATGGGATTTATTGTTTTGCACAATAATTGATGGATTGATCAGCATTTATATGTTTGCAAATAAAAAGAATTGTAAAATTTTTATCCACAGCTGATCAAAAAATTTATTAAATGTAATGTTTTTCAAAACATGAGTTTCTATTTTCCAAAGATATAGAAGAAATATTTCAAAATTTTCTAAGAGATTATTTTGTCGATAAATTATATGTATGGCCTGTGAGTCTTGCATCGTTAAAAGTAAAATCTGAGATTCAAAGGTATCACGATCGAAATATTATATTCCCTCGAGGATTTACGTTTCACGAAAAAAGATCCGAGAAGCCCCAACTAGGGTTCAAACTCTTTTGACTGGAATATTAAATCTCAAGATTTCTAAGATTTACAATAAAAATACAAAAAAAAATAAACAATTTAAGGTGAAAATATAAGTTCTATAACACATTTGAATAATAATAATACGTTTTTGAAACTAGAAGTTCAGAATTTGAAACAAAAATTAGTTTTGTGTAACACGCATTGCATTGTTGAAAATTTTATGACAGCAATTATGTTTCCAGAATTTCGAAAGGATGGGTAATTCAAGTAGGCATCTTAATTAATTTATCGTCCAAACTAATACAAGAGTCTCTTAAAATCAGGGTCCCTTAGACTTTATATCAAGGGTTTCTCAACTACTAACTCTACATTTCAAGGTTGAATAATAATTGAATCTGAAGCCTTTCATAGTCACTGTGTAATCAGTTAAATCACTAATAAGGCTAAAGTCAATTTTAAATTAATTGTGTGTTTTAAAACTTCTTAAATAAAACGAATTTAGACGTTTCACAGTGGTTCAGAATTGGATTTTTGCGGACAAATCAGCCTATAGGTCACAATTTTTATCTGATTTAGACTTTTTTTTCATATTGAAGCTGAATAAATTCCCTAGAGATCTCTCGAAGCCGATTTTTGATTTTCTGTTTTTTCAAAATTCTGTGTAAGTAACAAAAGTAGAAAAATGTTTTTTTCAGAAAAATCATTATTTTAACCCGAAAAAAATAATTTGTGTAAACTGAATATCAAGTAAAATTGATAATTGTTAATAATAATTGTTAATGACATTTATTGCACTAATTTTTATAAACAAATTTTAAAAACAATTACGTTATGTGCCATTTTATCACGGAAACAATTTCTTCTTCACTATAATTGCTCAAATTTATTACGAAAATGTCATCTATTAACAAATTATTAACAAAAATTAAGAATTGTTACTCCTATAAACAAATTTTATAAGCACATACTCCAATTTGACATTTTCAAGCAGAAAAAGGTATTTTCTGGTTTAAAATTACTGAGATTTGTTATGAAAGTGTCAGCCAGTAACAAAACAGTGAAAAGAATTAATAATTGTTATTGTTATAAACAAATACTCAAATGTAACATTTTTAAGCAGAACAAAAACTTTTCTGCCTTAAAATTACTGCAGTTCGTTATGAAAGTGTCAATAAAAACATATTGACAAAAATTAAAAATTTTTTTGTTATAAGCAAATATTCGAATTTGATATTTTAAGCTAGGTAAAGCTGTGTGTTTCTTCATGCATTTTATTTTTAATAATAATCTGTAATTGTTACTAATGTATTATTTTTTTGATTACAGCTCTGCATCGTTATCAACAAAAATAATACATTTGTTATAATTACAGATTATTATTAAAAATAAAATGTATGAACGAACACACAGCTTTACCCAGCTTAAAATGTCAAATTCGAGTATGTTTATAAAATTTGTTTATAAAAATAAAAATTCTTAATTTTTGTCAATATGTTGTTTCTAATACTTTTATAACGAATTGCGGTAATTTTAAGTCAGAAAATATTTTTTCCTGCTTGAAAATATGAAATTTTAATATTTGTTTATAACAATAACAATTATTAATTTTTGTCAACGGTTTGTTACTAGCTGACACTTTCATAACAAATCTCAAAAATTTTAAGTGAGAAAATAATTTTTTTATACTTGAAAATATCAAATTCGAGTATATGTTTATAAAATTTGTTTATAGCAATAACAATGCTTAATTTTTTGTTACTAGAAGACACTTTCATAATAAATTTCAGCAATTATAGCAAAGAAAAAATGTTTTCGTGCTAAAATGGCACATTAGAGTAATTTTTTATAAAATTTACTTATAAAAATTAGGTTACTCATCAAATCGATTATTTACGTACTTTAATTGCAAGTGCATTGATTTTACTTGATATTCAGTTTACCCAAAGCATTTTTTTCGGGATAAAATAATTACTTTTCTGAAAATAAAATTTTTTCACTATTGTTGTTTACATAGAATTTTGAAGAAAAAAATAATAAATCAGCCTCGAGGGATCACTTGGAAATTTATTTAGCTTTAATGTAAAAAAATAAACGTCTAAATCGGTTATAAAATTGGGACCTGTAGACTGATTTGTCCGCAAAAATCCAATTCTGAACCTTTGTGCGTTGCGGAATTGGTAAGTGTCCAAAATTCAGTGTTAAAGGAACTGCAGATGTTGTTTACGAAACACAGTTGTCCTAAATTGGATTTTTACTGAAAAATCAGTCTATAGGTCACAATTTTTATCCAATTTAAACTTTGTGTTTTTAAATTGAAGCCGAATATATTCCCCAATGATCCCTCGAGGCCGATTTTTGATTTTTCGTTTTTGGAAAATTCTATGTGAACAACAAAAGTAAAAAAATGTTGTATTCAAATCATCATTATTAAAATGATTTGTGTAAACTGAATATCAAGTAAAATCAATGCATTTGCAATTAAAACACGTAAATTACTCATATACTCGAATTTGTCATTTTCAAGTAGAAACAAAATATTTTCTCGATCAAAATTGTGGGTCCGGATGCAATAAGGGCACATAAAATTTTCTCGTGCGAAAACGAAGTCCCCTGGAGGCTTTCGA
>JBAGKK010294493.1:0-20203 GCA_037177015.1 Euceroptres primus | reverse complement strand
TAATTAATTATATATATTATAAGTGTCATTTTCTGCAAGAGTTTGATTTTTACGTGTCTGGGTGTCCCTTAGCAACTACTTGGAATGATAAAAATAATATCTGGTATCTGGAATCGAGATTGGGCTGCACGAAAATAGTTTTAGCTAGATAACTTGTACGTGCACCTGAATAAAGGTTAAGGTAGTTTCGATGTTGACTCAATTCGCACTATAAAATCCCACGAGAAAGGCACTAAACTGAAATGACTGCAATGTCGAAAGAAAGGTTTTCATACAGGGGTGAAACTCGATCGATCATAGTGAGATGTACTTTTACTTAGAGGGGAATATGGTATTTGATCTGGAATTCAAGAGTTTCAGTTTGGATATACTTTTCTTATTAGATAGAGTATATTTCGATCCAATAACTTTAATCATGACATCAATCATGATATATAGTTGATTAGTAAATTAAATTAATTGATTCCCACATAGCATACAATATTCGATTCATATTCTCAGAATATTTCATTGTGACATTGGGAATATTCCCAAGGATCAATACAGCAACGTCCCAGGAATAACATAATGTCCGATTTTTGGAATATTTCAATAGAATGTTAGAGAAATATTTTTTAGAAATGTTGTAAATGTTGTATTCGCCCTGAAACCTCAAATATCTCTTCGGAATATTGACGGAATGTTATTTAGTTTAGAATGTGTCTGAAATGTTTCAATGGAATATTCCCGAAACATTGCAATGTAAGTAAATGAATTTTTTTTAATATTCCAAATCTTTCTGTTTGGAATATTTTGACGAGTACGCTTATTCGCTCGTATGATATTGAATCATAAAAATGGATCAAGTCTTTTTTGCTTTATTTTATCTGCAACATACACAATACACATACAATATTATTATTACAAACTGTTACTACAAATTATTATTATTAACCGTCGCACAGTGGGAAAAAAATGACTTTTTTGGTTCAAAATAACGTACAGCCCACAAATATTCACCGATTTGGACGCAAAAAATTTGAAAAAAAAACTGATAAAATTTTTCAGAGCGTTTTCGAGCCTGATTTTTTATCTAGTTCTTCAATTTTTGTATAAATAAACAAATGTGACGAAAAAATGACAATTTTTTCTATTTGACGTTTCCGATGCTCTTCAATAATAGGAAAATTGTGGCAATCGTCTACGTTTATAGAGTAACATTAGTTAAAGATGTTCCATTCTGATATAATAAGCAACAAAATTTTTATAAACAAATTATTTGTTGAAAGCGTGCTTTCTATAATTTTCAATAATTTTACGATTTTTTAAAGTTGCATTGCAAGAATTTGGATAGAAACAATCTTATAATGAAGAAAATTTCTTTTAGGATTATTCTTGTTAATATTAAAAACAAATTTAATAAACAAATTCATTATTTAGGTATTTGTCGACAGAAAAATTCGTTTTTTTCGGTGTTAGTTCTTTTAATTAGGAACTTTATGATAATTTCAGAAAAATTCATAATTTTTTGATAAATTTTATTACATTTTAAAAAAAATTTAATAAACAAATATATTATTCGGGCATTTGTCGACGGAAAAATTCATTTCTTTCAATGCCAGTCTTTTTAATTAGGAACTTTATGATAATTTCAGCAAAATTCATAATTAATTGATAAATTTTATGATTTCTTAAAACAAATTTAACAAACAAATGCATTATTCGGACATTTGTCGACGGAAAAACTCGTTTTTTTCAATTTCATTCCTTTTAATTAGGAACTTCATGATAATTTCAGCAACATTCATGATTATTTTATCAAATGCATGACAAAAAAAAGGAATAAAGCAATCCAAGTTGAATTATTATGGTGCAGCCTACTGAAAAGACTGACATTGAAGAAAAAGAATTTTATTGTTGACAGATGCCCGAATAATGTATTTGTTGATTAAATTTGTTTAAAATAAACATAAGATTTATCAACTAATTATGAATGTTGCTGAAATTATCATGAAGTTCCCAATTAAAAGGACTGGCATTGAGGAAAACGAATTTTTCCGCCGATAAATGCCCAAATAATAAATGTGTTTATTAAATTTGTTTTAAAAAATCGTAAAATTTAATAAAGGTTAAGGTAGTTTCGATGATGACCCAATGCGCAATTAGAGGGGAATATGGTATCTGATTTGGAATTCAAGAGTTTCAGTTTGGATATACTTTTCTTATTAGATAGAGTGTATTTCGATCCCATAACTTGAATCATGACATCAATCATGATATATAGTTGATTAGTAAATCAAATTAATTGATTCCCACATAGCGCACAATATTCCATTCATATTCCCGGAATATTTCAATGTGACATTAGGAATATTGCCAAGGAACAACACAGCAACGTCCCAGGAATAATATAATGTCCGATTTTTGGAATATTTCAATGGAATGTTGAGGAAATATTCTTTAGAAATGTTGTAAAAATATTTTCCCTGAAACCTCAAATATTTCTACGGAATATTGATGGAATGTTATTTAGAATGTGTCTGAAATGTTTCAATGGAATATTCCCGAAACATTGTAATGTAAGTAAATGAATTTTTTTTAATATTCCAAATCTTTCGGTTTGACGAGTACGCTTATTCGCTCGCATGATATTGAATCATAAAAATGGATCAAATCTTTTTTGCTTTATTTTATCTATAACATACACAATACACCTACAATATTATTATTATAAACTGTTACTACAAATTATTATTAACCGTCGATCGCACTAAAATAAACGTATATTATACCAAATTCCTAGAAAACTACTTTACATTGTTGCAATATCGGCAGTTAGCTTAAATATTACATTTTTAACCATTTTTTACAGAGAGATAGAGAATTATACAAAGCTATCTAGATTATTATATTTAAACAAAAATATTTCGAAAATTTTCTGTTTCATCATTAAATTGGTCATTTTTGGCGAGAACATCAACAAATAGCTTTTGATGACAAAGGTTGGCAGTACATGAATTTCTAAAAACTCAGAAAATTTCTTCCTCAATTTAAAAAAATCCTCTGATTCGAAAACTTAATTCGGAATAAAATGTCAAAATAGTCGAGGTTATTTACTTCCATTTACTTCGCATGTATGTCAATTAACCTCAAAAGTGTACATATGTATCAAAACCTAATTTAAAATTTTTGGGGGATAAGAATAGAAAATTATATTTGCTTAAGAGAGTGTCGAAAAAAATTTAAAAATTAAATTCGGCAAATTGTAACTAACTAAAATAAAAATAATTAGGTTAAAAAGATTTCGAAAATGTTTAATTTCATCTTAAAATCAAGTCTATTACATTGTAGCTAACACCGTTTACAAACTTGAAAAAAATATATACAAATATAATTTCTAGTCTTTTCATTTTAAAAAACACCTAATTATTCATGTAATTGTAATTTAAAGTTTTATTTTAATTTTCTTGTAAAAATAATTTAAAAAGTATTTTTTTTTATATTTGAAATTGCCGGCTCTGGACGTTTTACTGCTGGCACTTCAATTTTCTTTTGACTAACGTAAGCTTCTCTAGCCTCTCTAGCCCTTTTATCCTTTTCTGCGTGCCATTCGAATAAATTTAGCTTTCTTAATTATAAATACTCTGAGATAATTCATAACTCTTTAAAACTTTTTAATTTTCTTTTTTTACCTCTGTTCAAAAGTTCAATATTAGACTTAGAAAGGTACATTTTCGAAGTATATAACATCGACTATTGGAACTCCATGGATACAAAGTATGTGTTGATACAACGTTCTTTCTGTTCAGACTTCATTTATTCCTTACTATCCGGGATAGGTATGCAACCTCTAAAAGATTTGTTAAAATGATAGTGAGACTCGAAAAATGAGTCCAACCTTCAAAAGTTCCTCGACAACATTAATCTTCATTTTTCTATACCATAATTTCTACAATTTTCTGCAACTTTATTACTATAATCGATTTCTGTACATTTAGAAAAAACACTGTTTCTTTTTAACAACGAAATATAAAGTTCAATAAAGTTTCAGTAGCAGTTTGTGATACCTATGAAAAAATACTGAAGTGAGCCATTTTTTAATTTAAAATAAAAAATGTTAAGAATTGTATTTGATATTTATTATTTCAGAATAGTTCCTTTTAAATCATTATTCAGCATTATGAGCAGAATATTATTCTTTATGTAATTTATTCTTTATTCTCAATCACAGGAGAGTATACCACTCTGTATTATAATGTTTTCAAAATTAAACTGAATAGTAATTTTTTAGAGTCGAGTTTGAATTCGAAAGTATAAGATGAGTTTTTTAATTCAACATCAGATGATCTCACGGAGAAAAGATACTATTTCCGCTGTCTCTAAGACTATTTTGAAGTAAAAGGTATAAATTAGCAACAGGTAGTACCACTGTAAAATTTTATTACATTTTTTTAAAAAATGTTCAATTTAATTCAATAATCTTCCTCATGTAAACTCTTCTCTGGTTTTCTTCAAACAAAATATCATCCTGGTAATATTTTTAGTATAAAATTAAATAGTTACTTTTTTACAGAAATACTTTTAAAAAAGAGAAATTTCTGAAGCTTCCAAATGATGTAATGGATTTTATCTACATCAGAGGATTTTGTAAAATTGAAGAAGTAATTTCCTGAGTTTTTAGGAATTCAGGTACTGCTGACCTTTTGGATATTAGACCTTTGTAATCAGAGGGTGGTGAATTTAGCGATGAATAGAAAAATTTTAGAAATTTTTTTGTTTGAATATAATAGTCTACCTTTTTATAATGTAGACAATAGAATGTAATTATATTGTCTGTGCCACTGCATAAAAAATGGTTAAAATCGTAATTTTTAAGCTAATGGCCAATATTGTAATAATTTAAAGTATTTGTTATGAATTTGTATAATATACGTTTATCTTAGTGCTTATGATCGACGGTTAATAATAATTTTCAGTAATCGTTTGTTATATATAATAATTTTCTATGTGTGATGTGAATGTAAATAAAATGAATCAAGAAATACTCGATCTATTTTTATGATTCAATCTCACACGAGCGAATAAGCAATCTCGTCAAAATATGTATTCCAAAGAGAACGATTTGGAATATTAAAAAAAATTCATTTACTTTTATTGCAATGTTTCGGAAATATTCCATTGAAACATTTCAGACACGTTCTAAATAAAATTCTAGCAATATTCCGCAGAGATATTTGAGGTTTCAGGGCGAATACTTTTGCAAAATTTCTAAAGAATATTTCTTCAAAATTTCATTGAAATATTCCAAAGGACGGACATTAATATTATTTCTGAAATATTGCTGTAATGTGAGTTAAATATTGCTGTTATGTGAGTTAACATATCCAAAAGTTTTGATTAGCAAATTTAAAGGAGATAATAAGAAAATAGTGATAGTAATTTTTCGGTTACTTTCATTAACATGAAAATAATTTACTATTTAATTTACTAATACTACTATTTAAAATAATTTTCTAATTTACTATTCATTCTTTTTAGGCAAGAAATTTAAATAACCAACTTCGGTAAACATTTAAGGAATTTTAATACAAGACATACATAATACGATATCTTCCAAACTTCAAGTAAATGGTTTATTACGTAATAAAATTTGGTCGTTACATGAAATTCTCAAGCATCTCATTAAAACTGTCAAGTCGATTCCTCTTTAAAGATATATTTAGGTATAGAAGTTGAACAAAAAACTCTTCATTTATCCTATCCCTGAAGAATCCCGATAAAATTATTGCGCAAAGAAAATTATTTATTAAAAGTCAGTGTAATTTTTTTTAGGAATATGAAAAATATTCTGAAAAATAATAAATGAAATCGTCTTTCCTAGTTAGATTTTTCGAAGGGAATAAATTGTTTGGTTATTTTTTTAACAAAGCTATTCAATCAGGAAGAGTTGCCAGGAGCCAAAGTTGTTGGAAATTAAATTGCGCCCATTTCACACCTTTCCAAATATCGTCTCCTAACCGCAACGTGACGAGTTACAAACGAACAATTAGGCACCTTACGAGAAAACAATTAGAAGAGTTGTAATTCCGGTCATTCCGGCCTCGACTGGTTGGAGCCCTCGAAATGGGAATTCGTTGCGAAGTCGTTTAACAAAGCAGTTCTTGGCACGATCCTCCTTTGCTACATAACGCTACATATTCAATCGATAACCCCAGACGAGCATATACTGCAACCCTTTTTCCTTAACAATGTTCAAATATCTCAGACTTTGCCAAGATACTAATCGTTGTTAAAAACAAAACATAAAGGAAAAAAGAAATGAATAGGTTGTTAGCATCAATAAGAATCCAATATTTAAGAGTCTAATATTCGTTGAGAAACTTGATTCTGAACTGACTTGGTAATACAAATTTATACGGAATTTTTATGATCATAGCTTAATTTTTATTTGCAAGTATTTACATTTATAATTTTCTTTAAAAAATCTATAAAATATTTGTTAATATTCTCAGCACTTTAAAATATCTTCTTTTCGAGAAAAAGCTCTAGACAAGAAACATGGAAATAGATAAAAATATCCTTTCTACTTCACTAATTAGAAGTTCCAGAAAATTATTGCAAATCTTGACTCTGACCTTCTTTATTTTTCCTTAAGTATACAATATAATGCTACAATGATTTAGTATGACAGTTCAAATTCTTCTGCATTTTACATTTTATCAGCTCATGTTCTAACATTTCATAAGGAAGTAATTTTTTCAATTCTTAGGTTCTTTGCTTTTATTTCCATCAATTTTTGCATATTTAAACCAAATCGTTGCTTCCAATCAGCAAAGGCTGAGGATCATTGTTTAAATTTCAATTCATGATTCTGCTAAACTAGAATGTAAACTAAAACTGTATTGTACCTATCTCTTTAAAGAAGGTCGACGTTCTAGTTGTAGAATTCAATTTTTTATCTACAATTTAATCTACAACCTGTAGATTTAATTTTTTAAATAAAGAAATAACAAATGCTAATTCTCTTTTATTCAAAGATTTTAGAAATAACTTGGAGCGACTCAAAATTTTCTTTTTGTTTCTTTCCATTTTTCTGTTCTCTGTTTTTCACTCCGGGATTTCTTACGAGGGCCTAAATCTGTGTTTCAGTTCAGACGCAAATGCTTTTCCGCGCTCGATTTTTCCCATTTTCCATTAAGATCCGTCGATTGTTAAGCCAAGAGAACATAATACGAACTTTTCAGGCTTTTGGAGAAATCAGTTCTCACGTATTTCCTTTTATGCGAATTGAAATACGTTATTGTTTCCTTTCTTAGGGTAAATCAGATTTTTCGAGAAGAAATCAGCCGAGATTTCTATTTTTCGGTTTTCTTTTCAATTATATTGGTTTATTTACACTTCGATTTGATTTCCTGGTAAAAAAATTGATACTGAAAATATATTATGAAATATGAGTAAAGAGTTAATAAATAATAATAAAGTTTGATGATTGACAGCCATTTCATTAATCAAACTTTGATTTTTTTATATTTCGACTATTTTTGCAAAATTTTTAAAGAAAAAGAGCTTGGTCCGTTGGAAACTTATTGACTACATTGTTAGTGTATTTCTATTCTGCTTGCCAGTGAGTCTTCTCGAGAGAAAGGATTAGTGACTATTTTTATTATTGGAATATAGGACGCACTTCTACGCTTCTACGGGAAAAGGCACTTTTCTCCCTGATAATCCGGTCACTTGTACCAACAATAAAACAGGATAATAATGGCTAGTCACGATATTTTTCATTTTTCCACAAGAATAGACACTTCTTAAACCTCCCCAAAAAATCGATTTGCTGGCTCCAAATTTTTCTATTCATTGGATAATTAAGTTATTTCTCCAAGAAATAAAATTATAAAAATATTCGCAGTATTGAGTACTAAATTTTATATGTGCAAATTTTATATTCAAAAAGAAATAATTGCGCAGTATTATTAATCGTTTAATATTCAATTAATGTTGAGTAAATATATTAAAAGGTAATTAAAGCCAATCGTAAATATTATCACCTATTTCTTTGATTTATTGAAACATTTTCAGTGTATATGCTATACATATATTTGCTCTATAATTACCAATTTTGTTAGCACAAGTTCACAAACGATTCGGTTCTATTCAATATTAACGCTAATTACTTGAATCTTCCTTTTCCCTTCCCCTCGTAATGATAATAAATCAGCATTGCTAATCAATCTGCTATTGATTAATTACGAATTGCATTAATTGTACTTCAGTTCCATTTATGTAACATCAAATTCTAGTATAAGTGACCCAGTTATTGCTCATCATTTGATTGTTTGTAATTTCCAATATCCTTTCCTAAACATTTTCACTGAAACGAAAAAATTTATTTGAATTATTCAATGTTCTTTCTTCAAGGTTTGAATAAATAGCTTCTATATAATTCGCCAAGAAATGTTGAGATTGCATAAAAGTGTATTGAATTCTGAGAAAAAAGCGGACAAAAAGCCATTAACAAAAACAATAAAGATTAATAGTATTTTTATTACACATCAGTAGAGAAGTAATTCGTACGAATCTAATTTCAAGAACAGGAGACTTATGAAGTAATTAACGGTTCACCTAATTGAGAAGCTCTCCTTAATGGAAAGTATAAGGATTCTGTTATTACATTAAAACCGTCTTCATTACGCATTTAATCTGCTGCTTACGTGCTTCATTGTCACAGCCAAGTTTTATGTGACGCGTCTTTTCACTTTAGGTTATAGAAGCAATATAATTCTTATTACTAAAAGATAGCGACCGATATAAAAGTTAAAATGACCCAGGATGATAAAAAAAAAGTTATAATTCGAAAGACGGACCTAAAAAGATTACTTGAATCAATTATGGAAATTTCTGCTCGCAGGTAGAACAATTTTCTGTGCTCCTGTTGCCGGAACCTTGCCCTGTAATGATTTCTTAATGCTCACGCCGCCAACTGCGAAAATCGATTACATACATTGTTAAGCCTTCAGATTCTCTTCAATGTAATGGATTTTCGAGTGAAACTCAATTTGCAAATTTAATCACATTTTCACACTTAAAAAAGAAAACGTGACGAAATTTAATTTACTTTTTTTAAAGTACATAGAATTTTCCACTTCAAGAATTTTAAGAATTGTACTCATTTTTTAAAATTGAAGATGCTTCTTTTAAAGCTTCAATTTAGGCTTAAATTTTATTTTCTGCTATTTTTTAAATGTGGAATATTTAAGAAATATTTATATATTTCTTTCTATATTTCTTTACAACCTAAATTTATATTTTATTATTAAAACTTCATTTTTGCACCATGAATTATATTAATATTTTAGATAATGAGAATTTTATTTTTGGAATAGTACAATTACTCATAAATATTAAATTAACTTGTCAATCAATGTATCCTTCAACCCTTTATTTTTTGCCTAACTGAAACATCAATATTTAAATCAGATTTTTAATATTAGTTCTTTCCCTTGAAAAATATGAATTACTTGTTATATTGCATTTTCCGACAATTCTTTTTTTTTAGAATCTAGACCTTTTTCAGAAGAATCTATATATAGAATATTGCTGACCAATACTAACTACTTCCTTGGAAAAGTCCTGGCTGTTATACACCCACCTATTATTCGGGAAATCACGTGAAACTCGTGACCTCTATTCATTCAAGATTTCCTTATTATAAACGTGTTTCTTGCTTATATATGTTTATATAGACTATTTTAAATCATATATAGACTATTTTATTTTATATAGACTATTTTAAATCGTACACAGACTATTTTATTTTATATAGACTATTTTAAATCTATTTTAAGACTATTCTATACAGACTATTTTATACAATTTCGTACTATAAAAAACGTGACATCGACTGATATGACAGAAATGATTTATTTTACTATTATTTCAAAGAAACTTTAATAATTTATGCTGAAGAAAATTTAATTTTAGAACAGCAAAATGAATAGTTTAACATCTTTTATAGTTTAGAAAAAATTTATTAAAAAGGTTTTCCGTTGTGAATAATTTCAATTGGATGAAGGAAATGGGAAAAAATCTAAAATTAATTTAGTAATTTAGCTCCTGTCCATTATCGTATTACCATTTTACATTTTGAAACAGATTAAAGCTAATTACAAAAACGTGACGAAATTATAAAAAGAATACGAGATTGTGTTCATGATTTTTGCAAAACTTCAAAAGTAGGCAGAGCAACATGAATCTTTTAGTTGTATCAAGGCAGTGTCTAGTATTACGGAAATTTCCGCAACAATATCCTCTGCCTTCTATCAAACTAAATATCTTAATAGTTCATAGCACCTGAATTAACGCTATAGCGTTAATTCAGGTAAGTAAGTAACTAAGTAACGCTACTGAAAGTATACTTTCAGTAGCGTTACTTAGATTTTCTGTACAAAATTGACGCATGAAAGTACTTTTTGGAAAAAGTATTTTAGACAAAATTTTTTTTTGAATCAATATTAAACGATGTATTAACTATTTCTATAAATAAATTTCTAAAATTTATTTAGGAACGTTATTAACAACGATTTTATATAACGGGTCAACGGCATGCCTTCCAACATGTCACACGTGAATTATATCTAATTCTTTCCGAAAAATTTCCAGAATAAAAGTGTAATTAATTATTAGTAATTATTTGCAATAATTACATCAATACAGTATTTTTTCTTCCAGCATTTAAAATATCGAAATTTTTTCTGGTAGTTCGTGCGATTCGTGCTAATACCTGTCTTCCAAAAGGGTACATTTTAGTAGTTTAATAAATGAAATTCAAAGAACACCTGGCATGAGTCTTATTGATTTCTCATGTGCAATACCAAGAAACGATGATTATATAGAGAAAGGGGTCAATTGTATGCCTCTCGAGAGAAAGAAGTGGAACGAGATAAATGGAAAGTAGAAAAAAAGGTGAAATAGAAGATGTGGAGGAAAACAACGAAAATATACTTTGATCATTAGCAATAGAAAAATCCAAGCTATGCTGGAATGTCTAAAGTCATTTTTAGATGACAAGAGAGAAGGAAAACGAAGAAAAGATGGTGGGAAAATGAACCTAGTTGAGGTTGAATAAAAAAAATAAAAACAAACAGAATAAGTAGTCACTATAGGAAAGGGAGTAATATTGTGCCTTCCATCGGGAAATTCTCTTTCCATTCTACTGTAGAAATTCCGAAGAAAAATAGGAAGCCACGTCAATGAAGAATTCGAAAATCGATAGCTGATGGTTTGCTATTGGTTTCTTACATCCAGATTCTTAATCTTGATAATATTATTTGATTTAGAAAATTGGTACCAGAGTACTGGAACCACCTTTTACTTTTATTCTTGTTAAGCCATTTCTACTATACGATTTTTATATTTAAAAAATTGCCCCTTTTGTATTTATCAGGTCTTCATAGAGTTTTAATACACATTTTTATATTTGTTTCAAATTTATTGTGTACAACTGAAAAAATGTATTTTACATACTATTGTATGAAAATTTTTATCGTCATATTTATCGTCAAGTACGATAAATATGATTTTGAAGTCAATAGCAATGTTTTTGATAAAATACAATTTGCCAAGTGAATTAACAAATTGTTTTCCGTTATTTACTATGAATGTAATCGTTTTTAGAGACGGTACAGCAATGAAAATTCCTGATGATTGAACACAATTTTTGTTGACTGAAATAATGTTTATAAAGGGTAAAACCCGTTTGGCAAATTACACTTATTTGGGATTTCCATTGTGAAATATGAGATTTTAAGCTATAAACAATTACATCAATTAATTACAACAATTAATCAATTAATCAACAATTAATCAATTAATCAATCATTGCAACAATTAATCAATAGTGGAATAAAACATATTTTCATATTTAGAAAAAAAAACCTTTCTTGTGGAAAATTTTATAGTATAATCTTTATTCAAAGAGGAAGAAGTTTACAAAATATGAGTAAATTTTCTGAGCATAGATCTGCTCTGGGACAAATCTTCGAAGAAAATCTTCGTCATATCTTCTGCTTCAGATCTAATATTTTTCTTAGAAAAAAGCCTTTCGAATTTTAGAAAATAATTATGTATAAAAATTATATACATGGAGGTTTGTTATAACTTCAATCAAGTTTCATATTTTGTTATTATTTTTAAATATTATTATCTTCTTATTATTTATTAATATTTCGAATAATAAAATTAAATGGTTTGAAGATCTGACCAGTTTAGTGTAAAGTTTAGGGATGATTTTGCATTTTCAGTTCAATTTATAATGAACGGATAGGACACGTCATTTATTAGAAAAAAATTTCTTGACGAACTCCCCCAATTTCCGATGTTTGCAACCCTTATTGAAAAAACTTCGTGCAGAAAGTTTCTCCATTAAAGTGAAAAGTTTATTTTCGAAAAATACAAGATTCGTGAAGCACTCACCAGAATCAAGCAAGATCTTTCGATCATCCTTGTTTTGCTGCTAGTCCACGACAGTTGATAAACCAAATCACTAATCCACTTTTCTTTCTTGCAAACTTAAAGTCACTCAATCGAAATAATAACAACTAAACAACGTAAAAAACACTAATTCAAATTCAAAACCGCAGGGGTTGATAAATCATAAAATAATGTAAATGGTTCTTCATGTCACTTGTTATTTATTCGTTTTCTAGTAGTAAGAATTATTTTTAAAAAATTTATCTCGATTGACACATAAGTTTGCCGGTTTTTCGAACCTCGTGGTACATTCGACTTTGCACCTTATGGTAACACGTTATTCGCACGAGGTGATCGGGCCAAAATGCACCGCGCGAGTAAATCGGCTTTTACAAGAGGCGCGCGCTTTCCCCCAAGGATCATGCAGAGCCACCTCGTGGAGGTTCCAGAAGAAATAAGAGGCAGTGGACCACCACCACCTACAACCCACAACCCCCGAGTCACCCACTTTGTATCGCGACTCCGGGATTAGAGTTAGGAGTTAGACTTTAGAGGGAAAATGAAGGTAGAAAGGAGAAGCTTTAAACTTCCTGATAAGAATCTGGGTTCAACTTTGGCAGAAGAGAAGTGAGAACTACTTGGGAGGTCACAGTGATCAAGTGATTCAAATTCACTCAGAGAAATATATTCTTGAGCAATAGAAATTCTTTTGCGTTAAGAGGAATTTCCACTTATTTTAGGATTTCCTTTCAGGCAAAGGAGGGTTGCTACAGAGTCTGGAAAACCTGTAAAAACTGGGAGAGGTGTGAAATTTAAAAACAAAAAAGGAATTCCCATGAAATCTCTTTGCAATTACATGCAATCTTGCAATCTCTCTGGAGTAAGGAATCCTACACATTGTAATCTCAGGCAATTCCAAGTATGTAAGGGTCGTTGCCAAAAAGTTGTGAAATTCAAGTCCCGACAGTTTTACACATTTTGAATGAATTTTAAAAAACTTTTTTAATCGTTACTATATTCAGTAATTAGGGGTTTCTTGGGTCGCTGATTACTAATTTATTGTCAGATTATCTGAAAAAAAATAATGATGTCTCAATAGTATATATCAAGAGGGTATAGAACTCCATAATCAAAATTCGAATGTTAAATTTCACAAAATTTTAATTGGTACTGTGACATAGTCACCAAATAAAAGAAATGCATCAAAATTATTAAATAATTGTGCAATATTCTTACAATCGAATTAATATTAATGCCTTATATATATTGTGCACTGTTTCAATTTTTTGTTGGGAAAATGTGGTGGCAAAGCTATATTGGCACTTTTTGGTAGCTGATTTTCGAAAATGTCACTACACACTATCTATCAACATTACATCATTTTGATGTAATGTTTACAACATTACATCAACATTAATTTTACAACATAAATAAAAAAAGGAACTAGCAAGAATTTTGACTTGGTTTACACTATTGAAGCATTTTATGCAACTCAATGAAGGAACTTCTACATGTATTCGTTCCGTACGAATTTTCTAAATTATCATTTTTGTAATAATATGAAAACTTATTATAATAAAACTTACTTTTTGGAATAAAATCTATTTTGCAGGATGAAGACTGATCAATCCATTGGAAAAACTGTGCACTTTTAAAAAAAATGTTTTGTCACAAAACACACGTGACGTTTGGCGCTCAGAGTTAATCTGATTCAGAAAGGAAAAACCGAGACAGAAGGAAGCATCCATTTTCAATTTTTATTTTTCGACTTTTTGACCAGGTTTTCAGTTTTCTGGACCACTGTGCACTGGGATAAAGTTCTTACATCGAAGTAGTTTTTGGTAAAGTTTCAAAATTTTAGGTTCCTTTGTTTAGAAATGGGCAATTAAAATATACCCAAAATGTCCAATCGGTAACCTGTCTCCAAATACAGATTCACAAACTAAAATTGCGAAATAATGGCAGCAAAATTTTATAAATGATTGATACTCATACAAGTCATTTGTATCGAGTTGAAGAATCTAAAAATTATGAGTAGGATAAATATTTTAGATTTGAAGATGTTTATAAATGTTTAGAAGTCTGTCCCTGAAGTTTCATGTCTACTCGGTAACCCTAACCCATTTTAGGTTAGAATTTGGAAAAAATCACTCTAGAAAATCTAAAAAAATCGAAAACTCATTACTTTTAGTCCTACGCAAATGTTCGCTTCAGCAGAAACATGTTTATTGTTCGCAACTAACAAACAATTTCTTCAAATTATGTGCACTGAAAAAAATGGTTTAGCTGTCCCAGCTAGACGTTTAGCTGGATTTCGTCTTCTAAGAAAATATAACTGTGTTACCTAAATTTGTAGCTGTGTTGCCTAAATGTCTAGCTGTTTTAGGTAACTCAGCTAGAAATTTAGGTAACATAGCTATATTTTCTTAGAAGACGAAATCCAGCTAAACGTCTAGTTGGGACAGCTAAACCATTTTTTTCAGTGTACCGAACGATTTATAATAATGTCCACTCGGTAACCAATTTTTAAATGAGTTACCGAGGGGGGGGGGGGGTTAAAAGTGTTAATTAAATAAAAATATAATCGAAAATCTGGAGTCACAGTGAAATAAAGTGCAAAAAAAGAAATTTTCACAAGATTTTTAAAATTTTTTATCTCCATTCTACATATTTTAAAAATAATGTTGAAATTTATTTTTCTGCGTTTATTGAATGCCCACTCGGTAACCTTCCTAACATGTAAATTATTTATCTCCACTACAAAAATGATTCTTGATCTCTTAAATTAGTATTTTCGTTTTATTAATGGAAAGATTAATGGAAAAAAATACTTTAGCTAGTTCTGAGAAGATTTTTTTTTCAAAAAATCGATAGGCTTCATAACTTTTTGGCAACGAACCATAAGCTTTATGTAATTCCATGCAATCTTGCAGAAATCAATGTAATCTCGTGTAATCTGTTGAAATTAATACAACTATTTAACAGAATTACTATTAGAAATCATGGGAATATTGTCATAACTACTAGAAACACTATTTGGAGTACTGAAACTATTGAGGAATGCTACTAGAGCTACTGGGAAATGCTAGTTTAATATCTAGGAAACAAAAGTAAAATCAGTAGGAAATTTTAAGAAAACAACTAGGAAATTTCCTAGAGCTACTACTGTTGTTTCCTAGATATCATACTAACATTTCATAGTAGCTCTAGTAGCATTCCCGAATTGTTCCAGTACTCCAAATAGTGTTCCTAATAATAGTAGTATTGGGTCACTAGGAATACTAACTACTAGAAAATTCAACTAGGGTTACTAGGAAATAATGCTGGACTTGTGGAAAATGGAACTAGGAGGCAATTTATAGTAAACCTATACGAGGGATACTTCTAGGACGACTCGGGTCAACTACTAGTAATACTAGTTATTTTCTGTAGTGACTCCAGTAGTTTTAGTGTTCCTAGTATACTGGATTCTGTTACTAGTGCTGCTAATAATCCCAAATGGGCTACTAGTATCGCTCGAGTATTACTAGCAGGGTGGGTCGAAAAAACAAAATTTTGGAAATCGAAATTGGAACCATGTGCACTGTAAAAATTTTTGGAAATTTTCAAGACTAAATAGGATGAAATTTTCCCAAAAAAGGTCGGATATACGTTTTTCCGAGAAAAATGGGTAATTTCCCCGAGAATATTGGAAAATTTTCCGAATATATTGGTTACTTTCCGAAAAGTTAGGAAATATTTCGTAAATCTTAGGAGATTGTATAAATAAATCTCCAACTACAATTCAAAATTATTTCCGAATGCATTAGGAAAAATTTCAAAATGTTCGGGTTATAAGCTGTCAAACTTTTTTCGGAAAAATTTCGGAAATATTTTTCTCAGTGTGGAAAAGTAGTGTATTAAGATCTTGAAAAAGTATAATTAATTTTGTGTCGATTGATGAACGCCTTCTAATTGCGCGTTAGCAATTAGTGTTTGAAAAAATTCTTATTTTCATAGGTTTGATTTTTTCGTATGCGTCAATTTTCTTTTTACTTTTTTAATTAACGTTCTCTAGACAATAATATATGTTTAATATACTCCTGTTTTCAAAAAAAAAATTTTATCTACAGGAACGATGAAATAATTTTTTTTAGGTAAGGTAGATGTCTCAATTCCTGATCACGCCCCAATTCCTGATGAAATGTATTTTGAAAAATCTATTTTGGCCAAAACTAGATAAAGTCAATACTACTAATTTTTTTTAATGGATTTGACCGTTCATTCCTTATTTATTGTGCCAAAGCGAAAGTTAAAGGGTTATGTTAGATTCAAATTTAGGTGATCAGAAATTGAGACATTGAAAATTTTTTATTCAACCACTTGTTTTTAAGGCATTTTTCAACTATTTATCTTCTTTATGCGCTTATTTGAAAGAAAAATGGTCAAATTATAAGAGAGACACAAACAAACAAAGCCTTTAGAAGTTAAAACGATTTTTTAATGCTATGTATTTGTAAAAGGATAATTTGAAAAAATACGAAAATGATTTTCTGGAAAACAGGATATATCTTTGTTTTTGATTACATAGATTTATCAAATTTTAATTTTAGCTGGTTTAATGTTAGCTGGAAAAAGTTAATTTGAAAAAATACGAAAATGAATTTTTGGAAAACAGGCTATATCTCTTTGTTTTTGACTAAATAGACTTATTAATTTTTTTCTAGTGTATTTTTATTATTAAAACGCCCTTAGATGTTAAAAAGATTTCTTAATGTTAGCTGGAAAAAGTTAATTTGAAAAAATACGTAAATGACTTTTTGGAAAGCAGGCAATATCTTTGTTTTTGATTACGTAGACTTATCGATTTTTTTCCTAGTGTATTTTTATCATTGAAAAGTCCTCAAATGTTATAAATATCTTTTAAATTCAGCTGAAAAATGATAATGAAAAAAAAACACAAGCCTCAGTTTTGTTAAAAATTTACTGCGTTTACGTTTATGATTTCCCTGACTTATCAAATGTCTTTCTAATTTACTTGTACTCGCAGAAAAGCCTCAAATATCTGAAAAAATTCTTTCATCGTTCATATAGATTTTAAAATTGTGTTTTGAAAACAGGAGCCTATTAAATATAAATTATTGCCTAGAGGACGTTAATTAAAAGTCTGTAAAAATTTCGGGAAACGGCTAAGACTTTCAAAAACGTAAAAAAATTGACACATACGAAAATATCAAACGTACGAAAATAAGAATTTTTTCAAACACATTTTGCTAAAGCGCAATCAGAAGGCGTTCATTAATCGACATCAAATTAATTATACTTTTTCAGGGTCCTAATACACTACTTTTTCATATAGTAGTTCCAATATCAATTTCGAAAATTATGTTTTTTCGATCCTCCCTAATTACTAGCAATCCTAATCGTATTTCCAACTAGTTTTTATAGTGTTTATCAAGTATTTCTAGTAGTGATCCTAGTAGTTTGATTATTCTTAAGTATGAATATGGAAATAGTTTCTTTTGTTCAACAGGAATCAATATATAAAACTTAAAATATTTTTAAATAGCAACTCAATAATTGTAGATATTATTCTTCAAGAATTGTATAATTGTTAAATTAGCTTACTTTATATAATACAGTATAGTATTTATTTCTCCAGTGTACACTGCTTTGAGTTTTACAATACGTTAGTTTACTTTATATATAATTTATATATAATTTTTTAAATTTGACCTAATATTTGGTAGGAATGTTTTGATATAATATAGGAATGAATGGAAAAATACGTAAATAACATCGATTTAGGGACATATTTCATGTCAATATTTATGTACTATAAAAATAGTGAAACCAAATTTATGATTTTGTTTACATTGCAACGTGTAGCAGGTATTTTTGTCGTTGAATCTGTACCACTTTCAAATATTACTAATTGATATTTCATATTAAAAACGCTCATTAAAGAAACTCGTATATAATTTAGAAATAAATATTGCCGAACTCGCGATAATTTAATTTTCAACATTCCTTTTTCAACATTAATTATTTAAATTGTATATACGAATTTTTTTTATCAAGTAGTTCAATTATCCGTTTTACATTTGAGAATCCTTGATATGAGAGAATTCTTTCATTTTTTGCAAAGTATCAGATTTTTCATTTTACATGCAGATAACAAAGGTCACATATGCTTTCTGCAACTAAGCATCCCTTTGAGCTGGGTCAGTGACTTGGCCTTCCCTTTGCTTTTTAAGGGTTTCTTTTTCCCAAGCGAGCGTTTTATGTTTCCGAGAATCCGCCCTCTTGCACAATCCGAAACATGATGTTCGTATTTCAAAGTTGTTCTGTTTCTATTTCCAGTTTAATTACTACTTGTACTTAGTCAAAGAATGTAATACAAGTATTTTTAAACTAAGGCTAAAATGCCTTTGAAAGTGACATTTAACCTCTCTTGAAAAATTAATTTTATAACGAATGAATATCATATTTACACATTTTAATTCCGTAACTTTGAATGATCATTCCACGTTAACTTATTTCCCCTTTTACGGAAGTCTAAAAATATCAAACTGCTCCATTTTTAACCTTAGAATGGTTAACTGGGGTAATACACCTTACTCCATTCAAAGTTTAAAGTCCGATCCTGACTATGGTCAGGTATGGTTTGGTGCGGGACCCTAACCATAATTCACTACAATTATACGGCAATCGACTTTGGTCAGTGAGCAAGTGCATTAGTGTTTCCTGTGAGTTTTGTGCGGCAGTGAATATCGACTGGGGTAAAACATTACCCCAGTTAACCATTTAAGTTCGAGAATTGTCTCGGTAAGTGAAATTCAGTTTTTTGGTTAAAGCGGTTCAGTTAGATGAATTAACCATGAATTTAAAAGTTCGAAGTGTAAAAAAATTTTTAAAATAAAAATAGCAACAAATGAGGTACAGTAAATTTCTGAATTTGAAGCGTCATTCAAAGCTTGAACAGTCGGATAGTATAATGATTTCAGTTGGACGTTTTAAGCATGAATTTGAAATTTCAAAGTGTAAAAAAATTTCTTTAATAAAAATAGCAAAAAAATAGGTATAATGAATTTGTGAATCAGAAGCGTCATACAAAACTTGAGCCTTATTCGGATAGTACTTTGGATAGTATAACAATTTCTAGTGACCGATTTGTTCCTCACTATAGAAGGAATATTTTTGGAATTTTTTACGTCCATTTTTTGCAGAAAATGTCCTCTCACTACCAAACGCGCAGACCAACAGAAGCTGGTGAACGGTGTTATCGTCCAGCTTGTAAGGAGCACAGGACCGTCCTGTGCTCTAATTGCTCCGCTATAGAATAATAGTCATGTTTAAGTATTATTTCCTTATTTTTAAACACTTTAAACTATTTTGGGTTCTTTATAAAAAATTTGAATTTAAGTAATCAATTTTACTGTTATTTTTTTCAGATTTTTGCTATTTGTCAGTTTCCTCTCGTTTCCTCTAATTCATATGTTGAAATCATTATGTTTTTTTAAGAAAAAGCAAAAGTGGCTTATATGCCCTTAAAGCGTGACTCTTCTTCTTTTAAATTCCGTTTTATTTCTAAAAATCGGCCATATTGTTGAGAAACTGCATTATTTGTTATAGAAAAAGTCAATTTTGCGAAATTTTTAGATTTTTTTTCGTTTTTAACAATTTTTTCAAAATTTTTGAAAAATGAACAGAATATTATTACAATTGTTTTCTTCATTAAAAAAGGAAGAAAATGCACTATATTAAAGTTGTTCTA
>JBAGKK010294389.1:0-20203 GCA_037177015.1 Euceroptres primus | reverse complement strand
AGCCAACTACATACATCAACATTTTCTACGAAATTTATTATTGAGGGTCAATACAATCTCCCCACCGATTATTATTATTATTATTATTACACGAGAGTAAAAACTTTTATTTTGTGCCACAGATTAATAAGAAAATAAAAAAATTGATTGCCTTAATTGAGGGTTTTTTCAACAACAATTGTTATAAACAATAAGAAGCAAGTATTGAGAATTCTAACCATGATAATTAAATTTTTTACGGTAAAATTAGAGTTATACAAAAAGGTTATCGCAAATAATTTGAAAATTGTGGCTTGCAGGGGAGCGTAGATTTATGAAAAATATATTGTTTGTAAGGCTGTGAATAAATAATGGTTCGTTGTCCGAGAAAATCACAAGAGAGTAAAAAGTTTCACCTTGTGTCAAAGATTACCAAAAAATTTTTTAAATTAATTCTGGTCTTTATTTATAACAATTGTTGTAAGCAATGAAGCAAGAAGAAGAAGAAATAAGAAGAATAAATAATGTTATTAATGGTAGGTATAGGTTTCGCAACAGTTTTGGGGAAAATTATGGCACTGATTGATCTGGATGATTTTTTATTAACAAATAAAAGTCTAAAAGATGGATTGAATTTGAATTTTAATATTCATAATGATTATATTTACTATGTTTATAATTAATTAATTAATTATTGTCTCGGGACGTGACAATTTATTTATCGTATCTTCGTTGAAGCAATCACTTTGCACAAATGAATTTCCAATCAATTTAACGAGTTACTCTTTCATCGACTTCAGTTAAACTAACCTTGTATTTAATAGTCAACTCGAAGGGGTCGTATCAAGCGTGTTTGGACACAATTTCGACTTCACTACTTGGTTTCGTCCACAGAGGAGGTTTTAAGTAAATTGAATGCTGCACATCCTAATCCAAACTCCATGCACGCGGTCGCGCCTAGAGATCTCGAGCAAGTTTATATTACGCACACGTGGAAAATTTTGTATTTATATGTGCCTGCGGATCCTGGTAGCGCAATAAAATTTGCATTGTAAAACTTACCTGGTGTTCCGTGTTTGCTCATCCCATTTCGCTTTTCCGTTTTACTGGGCTTTCTCTCTTGCCCTTTCATTCTCTCTTCAAAGGTATATGGTTTCGTCCACCCTACATTACTTTTTATCACTTATTCAATACATAAAGAATTTTAAAAATTGTTATGATTTACTTGTTTAGGAGTAAACAATTATTATAAGTTGATATATACAAATCTGAAAGTCTTTTTTTTATTAGAAGTTAGTCAATAAAATTAATAGAATGAACGTATTCTCTGATAATTTTGATTATAACTCTTACCGCCTTTAAAATTCATTTAAGTAACACAATATTTACCCAGGGGAAAAAATATGAATAATTTGTGTATAATGAAGTGAGGAGAGGCCAAAAGTTCATTTTTCATGTTTTTGAGATAATTACAAAAATGCTGTATCTTGAAAACGAATAATAATATCTGAATTCTAATTGCAACATTAAAATTAATCTTTTTATCAGATCAGACATTTACATATCTCCAAGAATTATATCATGAATTGAAAAAAACAATACAATCAATGACTCTGAGTCAACATGCGGCATTCACAATAAATATCAGACAAAGAAAAAATATTACCTAGTCCCGTATTGAAGTAATTGATAAAATTCAAATGGACTTATTCACTTTTGGCCGCTTATGAATAGATTTTTCAAGTTTTGAACGTAGAAACAAAATAAATTACAAGTATTTCTTATAAATATGACTTCTGTGTATCATATTTAAGCCCCTCGAATGATTTTTTTGTTTTAAAATTTTCATATTTGTAACTTCATTATATTATAAACTACTGCGAAAACGTGGATAATTTTTTATAAATCGTGACATTTTTTCCTTATTTAAAAAAAACAGTTCATAAGGTTCAATAATCTGCATAAAATAATAATATATTGTTAATTAAAAAAATGTTCTTAAAAAGAATTGCAGTTTTGATAATATTTTATTTTTCGATAGAATATACTTTAAATTAACAGAATAAAATTTTTGAAAGCTTAAACAAATGTATTTAAAAAGGTATTAAGAAATAAATCATGTAGGTGCAAATGTAGACGTAAATGAACACGTGAGTCAGTAAATGAACGCAGATGAGGCAGTAAATGAACGATTTTTTTCAGTCATTGAACGAACTGTTTTAGTAAATGAATATTTAGAATTCGGACATTTGGAAGAAGCAATGAGTAATAAAATGTCAAAAAGTTAGGTTGTCTTATGTTAACAACAGAACAATATCAAATACCACTTTTAGAAACACGAGAAATGGAGAAAGCCCTTACATTTTTTTTTATTAAGTTATGTTTCTGAGGTATTTTGATAAATTTATTATATCTTTCATATATTTTTCACATGACAAAACATGTCACACGTGTGACATCAGAAGTCCAGTAGAGGTATGTTCATTCACTAAAAGTAGCCTACAAAAGTATCGGTAATTGAACATTCCATTTTTTATTTACTGTTAAGTTTTATTAAAGAAATTTTAAAGTACTATTAAAATATTGACCTTATATTTGTCGATAAAAAAAACTTTACATTAGATAATGTTTATATATCATAGAATTTTCAATAATGATGAACGCGTTCATTCAAAGCCCTTACTGTTACACTTCTGACACTCCTTGAAAAAATATTTTTCATTAATTGGAGGATAAATTTAATCATACTTGGCTATATTGCTATAATTGTCAGAATATATACATTTTTTGTAAATTTAATGAGTTTTAAAATAGTATGATTGATAATTGCTATTTGTTATTTATAATTATACGTATTATTTCTTGAAAGTAAAAACAGTCGTAGACTTCTTGGATTACCTATACAGTGGGACCTCGTTCGTGTCGCGGACTTGGGACCGTGAACCTCGTTCGTGTCACAAACGTCACTTCCGGTCGTTTTAGGGGCGTACTTAGGTGTACGTACCGTGATTGATTTTAATATACTACGAGTATCTCTGCTAATCACAGCACTGGCTTGCGGTGCGCGCGCAGATTTTTTCCGCCACTTCCGCGACACGAGCGACGTTTTAAGGGGTCACGTGACCACGACACGAAGGCGACTGCGACACGAACGAGGTTCTACTGCATCTGCTAATAGTACACTATAAAAGAAGGAATTATATCACAAGTATTAAATTCGTTGTGAAGTTTAATTTAACCTACATAATCGTGCAGAAAATATTTGCACTAATCTTACAGAATTTCTACACGTTTAACTCCAGTTTATATTTATTATTAATCATAAAGAAATTACTAGTACTAATCCTAAAATTCATTATTGCAGGGTTCAAAGTGTCACCACATAACCTTAAAATAAACTGACTTCTGCATTTGAAAACTATATTTCCTGCACCGCGTCATATCGTATACAATTATGTATAATAGGTTATTTCCTGGCACGGGCAGACCTTATACAAATTCCAATATTATATATTTCAAAACACTGAATTTCATTAAAATAAATCCTCCAGTATCATTAGACAGCTGTGTTTACTTTACTCAAACCATAGAGGTTAAAGCGACTAGGTTCCCGAAGCCCATGGGATAGAGGAGGACACAACTATTTCTTGTAGAGATCCTCAAGGTAGAGTTGAGACAACTTTTCTCCTCCACTAAGCTATAACATAACCGGAATCGGAAGTTGACTTTGAAGCGCCTAAAATTTGAATTGTTGATATATTTCGTGAAGGTCAGTTTTATAAAAAACTTCGTGTTTTGCATAATACTGATATTGAATTTTAATATATTTTATGATCAGTTGTCATTTTCGTGTGTTTGCCATTTTGCGATATAATAAAATTGCGTGCTGAAGTTATGCGTTATGCGAGTGCTTGATTGAGGTTATGTTAACCGAAGTGCTTCTACTATACCGTGCAAGGAAGGATAAATAGTCGTTTTTATTGAAGATAAAATCGTGACTTGTTGCATTTTATACTGCAAAAACAAGAATGTTTGTCAAAAAGGCTTGCACTCGAAGTCTTTTTCAAAGGCTCAACAGCTTCGAAAATTATGGTTGCAAAAAATTAATCGTGAAGATTGGTCACCAAGTCCAAATTTACGTGTTTGTGAGGTAAAGTTAACAAAATTATTGGTAGAGTAAAAGTATAATTATTCTATTTTCTGCCTTTTTTATGATCATATTTATATTTCATGCATGTAAGTATAATAATTGGAAACAAAATCTTATTTACATTACGCAATTTTGTACTTTTCAGACTGCGAATTACTAATCAAGCTAAAGCAAAAGAGAAAGTTAAGGTGTACGACAGCAAAAGCGCGTCCATGCACACCACTTTCCAATAATAGCATTTATTGATTAATAATTATATTTTTATACAGATTTTAAAATAAATTATGTTTACCAATTCTATGAAAATATATTTTCCCTGAGATTACTTGCTAACTAATTTACTCGTATTTTTGAAACATAAAAATTTTATGGTAAATATAATATTCCACTTGAAACTTATTTTCAAATTTTTTAAAGAATATTTACTTTTCTTACACTTCTTCATTTAAATATTTGTTCATTTTTATATTAAGTTAAAATTTGTATCTAACGAAGGTATCTATCTTTTATTTGTATATTTTGTATCTATCTTTTATTTAAATAATATTATTTTCAGTAAATTGTAAAACGCGCGGGTACAAAAGTAAGTATATTGCGCGTATTTTAGAACTTCCGATTCCGGTTATGTTACACCAATCAAAATTGGAGTAAAGTTGTCTTAACTCTACCTTGAGGATTTCTAATTTCTTGCTTTGTGTCTTGCTCTAACCAATATGAACCAATGAGTGCATGTGATTGGTCGAGTAACGCCGGGAAAAAAATCATGTTCAGTCACACCAGCGCGTTCTACCACTGGTGCACTTACCCTATGTTTTTTTTCATACCAATCTACAACTTTTCTTACGGTTTCCGTTTAAAATCCAAAAGAAGCCAAAGAGGTTTAAGTAAGTTTTGAATTATATTCGTAAAAGCAGATAAGAAAAATTATCGAAATGATCGCAACGGGCAATGAAATTGCGTGATAATTACGTGAGAAAGAAGAATGTTTTGCTTAATATGGGCGACTGTATTTTTGATCGATGACCTAGAGGTGTTAAGCGTGCTTCGCAACCAAGATACATCGCAATGGCCGTTAATCTGACATTATATCGTCGCCAAAGCGCCGAATATAGGTTATAACGCCTCGCTGGAGTTTAGCCTTGGCAGCTAAGCCGCCGTGGAAAGCATGAGAAGCAGTGGAAAGGGGCTCTAATGTTACCGCATCCAGGAACGCCGCGATTTCTCATCCTTATCTTATCTGAGTCCCGACACAGACCACCCCTACGCCCAGCCTTCTATCCCTCTACTCGTGTTACCTCCTACCTCCTGGCACTCCCTAGAGAAACGAACTTAAATTCGCTTGCGGGACTTTTAATTTCGCGAACCGAAGCTAAACTTTGAACTCTCGAAATTCCGCACTCATCCCGTACCTTCGAATCCGCCTAAATTTATCGCATCCCACTCGACGTCTGTCGTTGCCAGACTTTTCAGATTGATTTTAGTCTTTTAATTTTAAAAGATTCCCTGAATCATTTCCTGATGTGAAACTGTTTCCCAACTGTTTTTCCACACTTTTTCTGCAATTTGTACAAAAATTCCAGGGCAAATAATAAAGGATCTAAAATTTTTACAGAGAAGACTCTAAAACTTACAGAAGTACAGTGTCGGTGAGAATTATGAAACCAAAGGTGGGACCACAAGTTAGCGATAGCGATAACGCCTGTCAGTTATGCTAGGGATTTTTTTGTTACTGAGTTGACAGCTGTAGAATTTGAATTTGGAACAAACGTCAGAGTTGCAGCACCTATAACCCAATACATGGTGGAAGTTAAATAACCTTTGAATTCAAAGCCGTAGACTTGTGGACAAGTAAATAACAAATTTTAAATGAAATTTATGAAGAAAAGTTACTTCTACATATGCAATCATCGTTGTTAAAAGATAAGTATTTTTCGACTTATTGTATAATAAACCGTAAATTTAAAAATAAACTACTTTCTTTTTTTTTTTAAAGTTATGTTTAGGTTATTTTTCCACTGAAAAAATAGTTGGTTGGGTCAACTATTAAAGTACTAGGGCCAACCACTTTAGTTTGTAATATATGGCGCTGCTATTCCAATGGTTGGGATTACTACTTTTATTTGTAAGGTTGGTAGTAGTTGTCCTTACTACTTTTCTTGTCGTTGTGACAACTTCAGATGGTAGAAAACCATTTTCAGGTTGTTGTACTAAATACTTAAAGTAGTAAGCCTTACTTTTTATTAGTAGATCTTAGAATAATTAGAATTAGTAGGTCTTACAATTAAAATTGTTACTTCATTTTTACGCGAAATTGAACCTAACCTATTTCACCTGGGGAAAATTCTTATATCAGTCGAATGTTTTTTTTTAACACACGGCCAATGTTACATCCCTTAAAAAGAGACAAAAGCGCTTCCAAACAAAATATTGGTAACTCCATCGATACAGCGAGGTTATGTCGTTTAATGAAAGCTGCATTTACACACAGATTTTTTACTTACCTTCGAACTTTTCGATGTAATCCGCAAACCTCCAACTTTCCAGTAGCAGCTTCATTTCCAACATTTTTTAAATTTATCTAAAAAAGAAAGTTTTTAATAAGATTCGCTTCACCCTGACTTTTACTATTTCACAGAAATGTTAAATCGAAAATGGCGACTATCGTAAACATGACGCGACGCGGTATTTCCGCATGAGTGTTGGCAACTCTTCTCAGTCCTTAGTTCTGTCAATGACACCAAAGAACAAAAGTAGTAACTTTACTACTTTTATTTCTTGCAAAATATATTGGTGGTAAATGTGACTACTTTATTTTTTATGACTACAATTACTAACTTTACCAATATACATTACGCAGGAACACAAGCGGTGACATCTTACCCCACCAGACTGGTTAGTTAGTTTTACCATCCAAGTAATTGTCGCAACTAATACCATCTCTACTAATAAAAAACTAGTTGTCACAACCAACCATTTGTCAGTGATCCGTACTAGATTTCTAACTTACAATTCTTTCATAATCTACGTAATTACACAAAAAATTATCAATCGTTTTGCGTATTTTACATACATATGGACAATTGTCCAGAACCTTGAGATTTCAATATAAAAAATTTTAAAGAATAAATCGTAAGCGACACATATGACCTTTTATATATAACTTTTTTAGACGATCAAAAGTATATTATTAATCGTGTATATCCGTTTACTTGAATGCAAGGGCTATTTATGTGTTTTCAAAAATGGGTATATTTAAGGTTATTCACTTAATTTTTTTAAACAAGTAAAACAGTAGAAAGAGAGTTTTTTTAATTTCTGAATAACCCAACAGACAATTTTAAATGAAACTTAAATTAGTATGTATCTCTGAAAATAAGAAGTATTAATTCAATTATATTTAATATGTTAACATTAATCTGCACATTTCGGGTTTATGTTTCTCCGTGGATCTGACGAAAATCAGAAAATCTTGCATTTTCTAGCTCTTTTTTGGCAGTTTTTTCTTTCCTCGTTTGCGATAACCTCTTCTTATCTTTTTCCAGTTTTAAATCCTTAGCTTGATTGTCAATTATGCATTTCTTTAATTATATTTTTACATTCTGAATGACAAAATGACAGATTATAAACATCAAATCATTGATAAATTGATTTATAAATTTTAAATATTCTTCACAAACAGCAAACTTTACACACTTCATTTTCGGATTTTGTTACCCCAGCGACCGACAATTTTTAAATAACACAATAATATTAAAGGACGCAGAATTTTTTTGGCCGACATTGGTGAGTACATTCATACAATTGAAAATGAGATATCTATAAATTGTTTGATTAATTTAAACTAATTATGTAAGAATCCTTGTCCGTTACACCAGCGACATTTTATTTGTACGAACACACTGTCTTATTTAAATGAAGAAATAACTTTGCTAATATTATGAACTAGAAAGGGACATAGAATTAGCTTCTTCCTTAAAGATTAAGCTTCTATATTCCATTTAAAAAAATCGTTTGTAAACGTTTTTGGCAGTGTCGAAGTAGAAAATCTTACCGTTACACCAGTGACACGTAAATATTGGGACAAACTTTACGAACCAGTTTTTTATAGAAATATTTTTAGAATAGAATAGGTATTTTTATAGAAAATAGAGATATATGGAAGACTTACAATTTTTCTATATATTCTACGTGATTTTTATAAGTTTCATTAGATTCTAGAATAATTTTTAAACGAAACACGTGATTTTCGGATTTTTATATTATAAAATATAAAGATGACAGATTTAAACATTTTTAAAAATGTAAAATGGACACTCTGTTAGAATGACATTTCGCATGTATCAGAGGCGAATTTACCGCCTGAATTATAATTTTATGCACAAAAACTATTGTCCGACTTAGTTTTCGTGACAAGTAAATGTATCTCATAGCTTATTATTCCTAATCTTATCCTCCGACATCAATAATTAACTAGGACATCAAATCTAAAGGTTACAGACAATTGCCCATATATTTTATTATATATGGGCACTTATATATATATATATAAGTGCTTTTTTTACATATAGTGAAGGTTTTAAAATTTGTGCTTAGCTTTCGCACAGTTTTGCAGTATTGCTTGCCTTTATGTTTGTCTTTGTAGAAATGATTTTTTGTGTACATCAATGCAATGCTTTTTGCAGATAAATTATAAAAAGGAAATCTAGAGAAAAAAGTCACTAACGGATTTAGTAATCGTAGAAAAAGATAAGTATTTTAAATTTTTATATGTAAATTTAAATATTTAAATATTTAAATTTGTAAAATTTAAATATGAAGTTTGAAACCGTGTCCCTTTATAATTCTGCGTTCATAAAATAATGATATTAAGTTTAACTTATCGTGACAAAAAATTTTAAAATAAGTCAATCGAGAAGGAATCAATAAAGAAATAAGTCCTTTAAGATAAAGAATCAAAAGGAAAATAAAAGTTTTTCGTAAGCGTCAAACTTTGAAACTCATCGCGAAATTTTTGCATCCCATCTCGATAAATACCTGCTAGTGCAATCCATAAGGAAACTTCTCCAGCACCAAAGATAATGTTAAGGTTAAGTTATAGGTATATCACCAACTTATGGAAATCATCAAAATAATATCCTAAGGACGAATTGAAAAATTAGTTTAAAATTCCCTGCAAGTTCATTTGAAAGTGTATTTCGAGGAAAATTTTTTTTGAAGTAGTGAATATAATCACAAAGTTAAATAATAATAATAATAATTCACAAGGATAACTTCAACCTTCAACTTTCAATAGGAAAAACTTTAAGTTTTATTTTATCTAGGTAAGATTCACAGAATACTATAATTTTTATAACTAATGAAGAGATAATATTTTATGCGAAAAAATCTCCAAAGCGAAAATCTTTATTTGAGAGATTTATCAAAACATATTTTTTAATTGATAAATTGATTAACTGTCTTGAATCTAAAACTTTTTTAAAAAACATTTGTTTCCTTATAATTATCATATCTTTTAAAAAGTCTTTGACCAACACCTTCACAGAACAAGGAATATCACAAGTAGAATATCATTATTTCATGCACGCAGAATTATAAAGAGACATGGTTTTAAACTTCATAAAGTATAATGATATTCAAATTTTGCAAATTTATTTACATAAGAAAATTTAAAATACTTACCTTTTGCCACGATGACTAAATCTGTTAGTGATTTTCTTCTCTAGATTTCCTTTTTATAATTTATAACTTTCTTCATAATTCTCGTTTCAAATTTTTTATTTACTTGTCCAAAATTTACAGATTTAAATTAGAAGGTTATTTCATTTTCTTATCACGTGGTAGTTGCAACTGTGACGTTTTCCGTTAACGAGAAATTTTATAGCTGTCAATCCAATAACAGAAAATCCCTAGCATAACTATGGATAACACCACCTTCTTTCTGGCGCTATGATTGAAGGTTAAAATCCTTAATTAGTAAAGACATTGATTGAGAAGGAACTACAAAGAAAAACACATTGTATCATGTAAGGTAATAATTCTTTAGTCCTTATTTGCAATTTTCCTATAGATTCTATTTTATATAGGCAAAGTTAAAATTTATTTACCATAGAGATATCCCTAACTCGTGGTCCCAACCCAACTACTTTTTGTTAGTTTGTTGTTATTTCGTTTGATCATAAGCATTTTTTTTAAATTTCCAAATTTTAACTTGATTTATCAAAATCAAAAATAAAATCGACTTTTCTTGAAGATGGACACTTTTAATTTTTTTTAAATATTCTAGAAAGAAAGCTGAGATCTTTCACAATAAAATCCTTAAAAAGCAAAAAGGACTTTTTTTGTTTTCGAGTAACCTGTTGTTTTCAAAAAAATATTCCTACACAAAAATTACGTCAAAAATTTTGCAGGTACAGTTTTTGATAGTAAACAATAATATAAAAATAGATATCCAAAACAAATTTTTTGTTAATATAAGAATTTTTTGAAAATTGTCAAAAAAAAATACTTATGACTAATGGAAAGATCATGAAAGAATCTATTGAAAACGCCCAGGCTAAGTTTTTAAAAATAATTTATGAAAGAGGTAAATATTATCACAGCAGAGAGTAACCATCAAAAGCTTCAAAATTTCACCTCCTCTAACTCGGCTACTTTGTGAAAAAACAGGAAAATATTTTTTCGTAAAATTACCATCCAGTAGAAAAGCACTTAGCCTAAGTTGAAACCCAATCTGAAATATTCCATTTTTGGGTTGGGACATTTAGGAAATAATGTCCCATATGTTAATTTACAAAAGTTTATAGGTTTTCCGTTGAAAAATGCAGAAATGAACTATTTTAGAGTATTTTATTTGCCGCAATTTTAAATTTTTTCAAAATTTTAAATGGTTATAATATGGATCGATTTGAAATCCTTTAAGGATTTGAAAACAACTGCAAAATCAGAGATTGAAAGGAATTGGAAATTTTCAATTCTTTTTAATGCAAGCCTTCTTACCAGGCAGTTTTTTGTCGAAAGTTTTTTTGTCGAAATTTTGAGCTATAATTTGTTGTGATTTATTACTAGAATCGTATTTAGTAACGAAAAATTGTCATAAATTGATAGTATAGTATAGTGTCATAAATTGATAATTTATAAAAATACTATAAAGTTATAAACAATTTTTTAAACTATTAAGGCCAATGCATATTCATAGACATAGCAGAAAAGTTAATGGGTGAGAGCAATTGCTCAAATTTTTTTTCACGGAAAAACATTTTATTTTTCGATTGCTCAATCAATTTTAGTTCAAATAACTTGTTTAAAAATGCGATTTACAGATAAAATATTAGCTCCATTCAATTCTACGGAAAAAACATAGAGTTCATTCATGTGTTGTACCATATTTTCTTCCACCCAATTTATTATAAAGTATAAATACACAAATGGATAGTTTAAACAAAAATTGCTTAAACAACCGAGAAATCAAGTTTTTTCGTAAAAAACACATTGCGATAAAATGCTCTCATCCTAATGTTAACTTTTCTGACACCATTGACTATTGATCTGACAATTTTTTGCTGCCTCAATAGTTTAAAAAATTGTTCATAACGTTCTAGAATGTTTATTAATAAATAATTCATGAGAATTTTTCGTTACAAAATACGATTCTAATCAGAAATCGAAACGATTTTAGGTAAAACTAATAATGTTCGACAAAAAACTGATACATTGGAGTATTTTTTTAACTCAAACTTTTATTTTATTTTTTTTCAATAGATTCCTTTATTTATCAATAACCAATCATCTTATCAATAATCAATAACCTTTTCCTTTAGCTTGAAGTACTTGAAGGAAAGCAATTCAAATAAAGTTAGAAATTTTTTTTAGTTTAATTCGTATTCGTATCTGAAGGCAAACAAATTTTTCGAGTTGTATTTAATTCAGAGTCGAACAGAAAAAAATTAACGATTTTTCAGCCTCAGGTTGTATTCCCGAGCATTATTAGAGTTGTTTCCCTAGAGCAGTTTGATTGAATCTATTTACCAGCTACGTTTTGTTGAATTCCATGTGGCTGGCATGGCTTCAAATAACTGTTCTCATGTGTTCGCGGAAAAAGAGAATAGCTATTAAAAATACATTGTTTAACGAATTAATCACTCCCTTTGCTCCGTTATATAACCATTTTAAATATTGATTATTCCAGAGGCAGGTTTGTTAAATTGAGACCAGGCACATTATTTTTTATTAAAAATTAAAAATTGGAATATGCGTATTGCGTAATTCTCACTTTCATCCGTAAAAGTGTCTGCATTTTTTCGTTCTATAATATAGGATTATAATTATTAGATACTTGGATTTTAGAATAGAAATAAAAGAAGTTCTTCCGCAGAAAGTAATAAATAAAACTTGAGCAATAATTTTTTGGTTAAATTACTTCAGGATCAAAATTTGACTCATCAAAATAAAATAACCAATTAACCGAATGTGATTTGTCATACTATAAAGAACCGTATATTTTCCCAGCAGATTTTCCACTGTGCAATTCAGGTAACTCGCTTCAATTTGGTTTCTCGCTATTCGAATCGTCACGTCGTCTCCGCGTTGTTTGCGTTGTTCGTTTGTACAGAGAAGTACATTTCAAAATCAGCATCGGCTGCCTACCTCAACGTGTGAGTGCGAATTTTCACAATTCCGGTTCGTTTGTATACAGAAACTATAGATTGTGCCCGCTAATATCCATATATTGCCCTGTTTTCGACAATGTTTGCTTTATTTCATTTCATAACGTAATTCTATAGGGGAGAAATGAATTTTTTTATTTGATTCGTCACAACTTCATAAAGAGTCCAAACAACGATTACAGTTAGGAAGTATTTTTGTAGTAAGGTCTTAAGGTATTTTGTCTTAAGGTCTTCAAATAAAATAACAAACGAAACTACTTGAAAGTTCGTTTATTAATTCTGATGTTTCGGCTAGCACTGCGTTTCTTTTTCAAAGAACCTGATTGAATATAATGACAATAATAATAATATAAAATATAATAATAACAATTTGATTTGCGTATAAAATATATTTGCAAAAAAATTAAAAGCAAAAATACAAGAAATACCTGAATTAAACATTTTGAAGGAAACAAAAACTTTCACTTTTTGGAGTCAATACATGTCAAAAGGGTTGATATGTCAAATTTTTATGTAATTTTATAAATGATGGATCGATTAAAAGGTTCTTTGATTTACAAAATTTGAGTCTAAATAATCTAAAGTATAAAAAGGGACAAGAACGTATAAACAAGTTCATTTTATTACAAAATAGGATTTTAACTCTAAACAATCAATATAGAGATTTTAGATTGAAAAACTGCTCCAAAAATATTTCAAGTGTTGAAACTCCGGATGAGGTAGCTGAAACCTTAGCACTAGGTGACAAATTTGGTTAATCGATTACCTGTTAATGGTATTTTAACAAATTAATGGTAATGGTTAATGGTAATGTTAATGGTATTTTAACAAATTAATGGTAATGGTTAATGGTAAATGACAAATTAATGTTAATAAGTTACCTGTTTATGGCATGGTTGCTAGTATTTAAAATTGTATAAAAAATGTAAAACAGGAAGATCAGAAATTAAATATTCGTAAAACAGTTACTCAATTAATCTTCAACCATAATCTAATTAGCAACTTTAAGAATTTCGAAAAATCTGTTAAACTTGTTGAAAATTTTCAAAAAGAAAATAAAGATTTTGTTTTTGTAAATGCAGATAAAGGTAACTTAACAGTAGCAGCTAATAGAGATAATTACTATAAAGCTGTCGAAAATATGCTTCGTAATGATATTCTTTATAAAAGTATAAAAACTAGTCTCGTGCCAACAATAGAAGAAAAATGTAATGATATAGCTATTATAAAAACACCTGAAGGTGATTTAATTACCAATTGGTATAAAAAACCTTCCTGATTTGCAGATATCTTAATTATAACTCTCATTATTTGTTTTGTCAAAAGGTTGGTCTAATCGAAGGATTAATTGATAGGTGTATAAAGTTGAGTGGTATTAAATTTAGAAAAGAAAATTTGGATTAATTGAAAATTACATTAGTTCAGAATAATTATCTGCTTCCTTTGATAAAAAATATTATTCGAGAAAGAATTCATGAAATCTACAATGGTTCCAGTAGGAAGAAAAACTGGATTGACATTGACAATAAATCTGATTTAAAAGTGACGTTACTTTATGTTGAAGGACTTTCTAAACAATTAAGAAGATGTTTTAAAAAATTTAAGATGAATGTTTATTTTGATAATAAAAACACTCTTCATAGATTTTCACTTAACAAAAAGAATAGTGATAATACAGAACATTTGTCTCGAATTGAATATCTGATAAAATGTAAATGTTGTGAAAAAAGTTTATATTGGCAAAACAGGCAGGAGACTAAAAACTAGAGTTACTGAACACAAAAGAGCTTATAAAGTTGGTAATTTGAATACTGGTTTACCACAGCACTGTTGGAATTTAAACCATCACTTTGATTTCGATTACAATAATATTAAAATTCTGGCTAGGGGAAAAAATACTTTTGAAAGACGCATTATTGAATCCATTTTTATAAACAAATATTATAATATTTCTACTAATCTACAGACAGAAATCATGACACGTACAAAAGGGAAACTGGAAGCACTTTTGGATTGAACTGAAATGAGACTAGCCGTCCCCCTTTGACATGTATTGACTCCAAAAAGTGGAAGTTTTTGTATTCTTCAAAATTCTTAATTCAGGTATTTCTTGTATTTTTATTTTTTAATTTTTACAAATGTATAAGATTTTTATTATCATATTTTATATTATTATTATATTCAATCAGGTACTTTGAAAAAGACACGCAGTGTTAGTCGACACGTCAGAATTAATAAACGAACTTTCAAGTAGTTTTGTTTTTTATTTTACTTAAAGACCGTAAGACCTACAAAAATACTTCCTTACATATACAGTAAGGCCGTTTTCCACCGGTCATAGGGTTGTTCTGTGTAAAAAAATGTCCCAACATTGCAACCTGACTTTCAAGAAAGCAGTATAGAAAAGATATTCAGCAGAGGTATTTTCGAATCACCCGCTCTGAAGAAGAAACTGTACAACTGCAGTTTGCCGTAAGGGCCATTGGCGCGTTGGAGCGTACAGGAAAATAGGCCTTACGGTAAACTGCAATTGTACAGTGTCTTCATCAGGACGGCAGAAATCATCGCGTGATTAGTCTACTTGACGAACGGCTGTCAAAGGCGTAGGGACATGTGGACCGAGTTGTTTTGAGAATCTAGTACCTCGTATTTAATGCTTTTAACTGCAAAAAAATTTAAAAAATAATAATTAAAGTTTAATTAAACTTATGTAAAAAGGCCAAGACTGAAGTTGTAAGTCTAGTTAGTAAGTAATAAATGTCGATTTCCTTGAGTTTCACGATGAAAAGTGCTTCGTTTCGTTTAAAAGGTTATGTTTTGATAATCAGTTTTAAAAAAATCAATGAATTATCGGTAAAATTTATAAATCACTAAAATAACATATTTACCGTACGATATTGGTGAAATATTTATAATTAAAGTTTTTGCTATCTGATAAAAATAGTGTCCGCGAGTGTTATGGCTTACCAGGCGTTACATGGAAAAGATTAAATGTGTTATTTCCGACGATAGTTTATTGATTTTTAAACACTAATATTTATTCTGCAAATTATCAGTCAAGTACGCAGGAAGTGTATCTATTTTAAAAAATGAAATAAATTAACCGACGAAAGTAATGTCAGTCGCTGTCACGAACTTTGAACAACGATTTATGGCAGAGTTCGTTATCGATCGTCTGTCATTAAGGCGAAAAATACTAAAAATTAAAAAAAGAATTTAGAAGTAAATAAGCAAGAAGTAAAAATTTAATAAGAAATAAGGAGTTTCAAATGAGGTACATATTTATTTTCTAAAACTAAATATTGATAAATTCTTAGTTATAATCATTATGAAATTACTGCAATTACCAATGCAATATTTGTATTATTTTGCACAGATTCGAAATTTTAAATAGCACCATTATCGAAGTAAAATTTAAAAAGCAGATAAGTCAACAGCAAAACAATTCGCACTATGAAGTGTGTGAAATCTAATTGAAGAATGATCTATAGGAAGAAAGGTAATAATTACAGCGGTTACGCGCATCAGGAAAAGTCTAATTAATAAATTTTTACTACTTACATTACTGTAATCTCTGTTTGTGTACATGCTTAAGCGTTTAAATTGCAGTACATTATTATTATTATTATTATTATTATTATTATTATTATTGTTATTATTGCAGTACATCTTTCTAGCACTCTCGACTAACGACTCCAATAAAACTTGGCTATTGAAATTTGTATAAAAAATTTATCTGGTCCAAGTTACGATCTAAACTCGAGAAATTTGAACGAGTATAATATTTCGCTGGACTGTTTGACTATCACGATTAAATAAGTTACGCGGCGACTTGATGTTGGATTTTAGATTCCTTAGAAATATTTTATAAGATTTTTATTTGAAATCGAATCCATTTCGAAACTTCGTTGCTTCCAGTTTGAAGTAATTCATCCATTTGACATTTAATTATGCTGCACTGAAGAATGAATGCAATTGGTTTTACTTTCATTTGTAATCCTTTATTTCAGCACCTGCAAAAAGTAATAGTATAGTAATAATTTAAAGTAAAAATAGTAAAATAGTACATTTCAACATGTGTGTGAGAGGTGATTATTTAGCGCACGAGACGTTTTTCGCACGAGCGAAGCTAGTGAGAAAAGTCAAGTGCGCTAAAAATCACCTCTCACACATGTATCGAACCGTATTTTATACCACGAAAGCCGAAAAATCATGTCAAAGTTGAGATTTTGAGGTTAGAGTGGTATAAATAATAGTAATAGTAATAATAAATAAACTATACTGCAGTAGTGTTTTTAAACGCTGTAATTAGTTTTCGTCCTATAGGTCATTCTTCTATTAGATTTTACATATTTCATAGGGCGAATTGTTTTGCTGTTGACTTATCTGCTTTTTAAATTGTACCTCGATAATTATCGGTACTTAGTTTTAGAAAATAAATATGTACCTCATTTGAAATTCCTTATTTTCTAATAAACTTTTACTTCTCCTTATTTATTTCTAAATTCTTTTTTTAGTTTTCATTATTTTTCGCATTGGTGACAAACGATCGACAACGAACTCTGCCATAAATCGTTGTTCAGAGTTCATGACAGCGACTGGCATTACTTTCGTCGGTTAATTTACTTCATTTTTTAAATAAATACACTTCCTAGCCGTTTGTAACACTGTGAGAGGCAAGGGAATTCACACCAAAAAGCACCCCAAAACGTGAGAGGCAAAGGGACTCACATCAAAAAGCACCCCGATATGTGAAAGGTAAGGAGACTCACATCAAAAAGCGCCCCAAATTGTCAAAGGCAAAGAGATTAACACTCCAAAACGTGGAAGGGAAGGACACCCACCAAAAACCATCTTGAAATGTAACAGGCGAGCAGAACCATCCAGCACAATCGTTTATTATTTTATTATTAACTATCGTTTTCCTACAATGAAACCGTTTTGAAAATTTCATTTAGAAGATATTTAAATCGTTCTCCAGCTACAAAAAAAGTAAGAATAAAATAATGTATATTTGTTACGCGTGAACAGAAAAATAATTTTTATCAAGTATTAGAACCACTGAGTCACCTCAGCACGACTAGTAACGCTGTGGCTAGTTGGCGTGGGGCATCCGCGCTTTTATGAGCTTCTACAACTCAGCCAATACTTTCCAACCCATTTTTGTTTTGAGATGTTTTTCAAGAGAAAAAAATCAAGCTTTTTTCTAGCTTATTTTTAAAAAATCAAGAATGCCACATTTGGAGAAAAACTTAAAAATGTTTTTTAAAATGAAAAATCAAGGTGAAACAATTTTTTATTGTAAAATAATTATTTTTATTGAAAACCTCGTGAAAAGACCTTTCCAAAACCCTCATAAAAAAGTAAAATTGGATAACTGTATCAGGAGTTATGTATAATTGAAAATTAGCGGTCGAGGTGAATCGTTGAAAATTCGGGCCCCTGTATCTTGACAACCCTGTATACTAGGTGCACCCCCTTTACAGAATTGAAAGAGATCCACTAGCACTACAATCTGGTGGAGTTTCAATAAGATAGGCAACAACAAAATTTTAGGCGGGTACACTTGGCTTTTACCCCACTGCTTCCTTGCAAGTTAGGGTCATTTTGGGTCATTTTTATACACACAACCCTACGACTGTACACTGTAAAAAATTTTTGCTGTAATTTTACCACGTTGAATGTATGCTTGATTATTACCAACATGTAATGTTGGATATTAACAAAAGTCGGTGATTTTACTTTCAGGTTATGTAAAATCTCAACTCGGTGTTGTAAATTTACAAGCCAATGTGAATTTATAGGTTATGGTAATTCTCGCAAATGAAGTGTATGAAAATTCCAGCATGCTGTAATTTTTCCTTACATTCGGCAATATTACAGGGTAGATCCAAAAAATTAATTTTGCGTATTTTGATCGTTTTTCTACTTAATAATTATAAATTAATGAAATTGGATGGAAAATATTTTATTACAGAAAAGAGTAGTATATACATACAACAACTTTCTTTAAAATAACAAATACACTTGTGACGCAATAGACTGGCACTGTATCGCTATCCAATGCACGAACATATTTCTCAATAATTCTCTATCCATAGGTAATCTCAATTCTCAATTTCGCTAGGAGTGATATATCTTGTAGAAACACACTGGTGAAAACTGAGAGACACGCCATAAACGTTATATTCTTCTTAGCTAGCTGCGACCAACTGCGACTTCTATTGTTTCTTTGTTTTTTCTAGTCCCTTCCTTCAAACTTCTGCGTTACCCTATACCATTTGGTGGGATATTAAAAGTGCATTTAAAAAAAAGTATTAATAAATAGACATTGTTAACAAAACCGGACATTAAAATTCTTAAAAATTGCAGATAAATTAAATTCTTTTTAAAAAACTAAGGTCACCCTAGAAAGTTTTTCACTTCAAAATATTTAATTTTCAGTTTTCATAGCATTTTTAAAAAGTATTTAGATTTTTATTTTTATTTAAGAAATAAACAATACATTGCTATGTATTTATATATTTAATTAAGGAACAATATAATTAAATTCAACTTGAAATAAATTTTTGTTTTAATTTTCCACTTTCTTGAGATTTTACACTATTTTGGAATAATACATATTTACATTCTGGCATTTTATATATTGTATTGGATTTTCAAAAACGATTGCGATTTTACCATCTTTGGGAAATTCCCAACGTTAAATGTGGGTTCGATTATTACCTACATTCAACTTAGGGTTATCACAGAATTTAGGTTATGTTACAATGTGTAGCGTTGTAATTATAAGCGGGAAGCACACACTTTTGCATAGCGCAATAGCATAACGCCTAATGCATAAGACAACGCGCTTCAACGCACACACGGCTGTGCATAGATCTCTTGTGCAATCTGCCTGCTCCTAGAAGACTAGCGTTGTAACCTCAAATTTGAAATCGTCGCGCGTCGTATCGTCGAGGTTATCTGCGAGTCAACGTTTTTTAAAGTGGAAATTCGTAAATTAAGAGTTGAAAAATAATTGCGCTGGACTTCCTATGAGGACTATTATAGGAAGTCCAGGAAGCACTTTTTAAGTTTTAATTCACAACTTTACACTTCAAAAACTTCAAAAACCAGAGAAACAGACAGAGAGATAAACAGTTCACTCGCAGACCCAGACGATGCTACCCTTTCGAATTTTAGGTTACCGACGCTACAGTCGGACCTCCAACATGTAAACTTCCACCATGTCATATTCCCCTCATCTGCTACCCCCACCATTATCCGTTAATAGTAAATCATAGTAGTTGACGCTTCCGTAGGTGGTGTCCCGCGTGTACACATAACCTATACATAGTTTACACCCACACATGGATACATACGTGTGTGCGCAAATGCCTGCTGCGCAACTTCCAATTTCTCCTCCGAG
>JBAGKK010294287.1:0-20205 GCA_037177015.1 Euceroptres primus | reverse complement strand
AACGAACTGATACGAACCGACGCTGACCGACGCGTAGACTACTGCGTCACTATTGCGCACTTTGTTGCTATGCTACCGCTGAGCTCCGAGTTCAGCTTTCCCCGTCCCCTTTGGACCCCTTGCCCAAATTTGAAAGTGTTAGTATGTATAAACTACTTCCTGGAAGACGCATTTCGCGCGGCACAGAACCCCGCGTTCAGTGTATTTGAATATTTGAGTGTGAACTTTATTTGGAGGACTCTCTATTCTTTGGACGTACTATAAGTTTGCTAGCAAAAAAGTTTAACCTTTCCAATTTTCTTGTAGCTTTCAATTCTCAAAAATTAAAGTTCCTTTTTCTGAATCTAAACGAACTAAAATTTAAATTCGTTTCAGGTTGCAAACCTGGTTTGCAGTATGTCTGGAAATGAAGACGGAGTGAAGATGGTTCGCTACGCAGCGGCTCAAATCGAGAACCTTTGTCCTCAAGTTATAAACGCTGCTCGCGTCCTGGCTGCTCGTCCTCGTTCCAAAGTCGCCCTCGACAACATGGAAGTCTTCCGTCAAGCCTGGGAGAACCAAGTCCGCGTTCTAACAGAAGCCGTAGATGATATAACCACCATTGATGATTTCCTCGCAGTCTCAGAGAATCACATTCTCGAAGACGTGAACAAGTGCGTCTTAGCTCTTCAAGAAGGCGACGCGGATACCTTGGACCGAACAGCTGGAGCGATTCGAGGTCGTTCAGCTCGTGTTTGCAACGTCGTTCAAGCAGAGATGGACAACTACGAACCTTGCATTTACACGAAGAGAGTTCTCGAGGCTGTCAAGGTTTTGAGGGAACAAGTCATGCCAAAGTTTGCACAAAGGGTGGAAATAGCTGTGGATGCTTTGGGCAGCAATCCAGCAAAAGACGTGGATGAAAACGATTTTATTGATGCTTCTCGACTAGTTTACGATGGAGTGCGAGAAATTAGACGCGCCGTTTTAATGAATCGGGTAAGTTTATTATATTTTATCAATTTTTAAAGATGTTTATTAGTAGTTTTTACTTTCAACTGTATTTGGAAATCGAATCTTCTATTTTAATTAATTAAACAGGCTGACGAGGATTTGGACCCAGAAGACGTGGAATTGGACGAGCATTACACTCTCGAAACTCGAAGCAAATCCAGCGCCCAAACTGGAGAACACGGAGTGGACGAATACCCTGAAATCAGTGGTATCACGACCGCCCGCGAAGCTATGCGTAAGATGCCGGAAGAAGACAAGCAAAAGATTCTTCAGCAAGTAGAGTTCTTCAAGAGCGAGAAGCTGAAATTCGACAAAGAAGTCGCCAAGTGGGACGACGCAGGAAACGATATAATCGTTCTTGCAAAGCACATGTGCATGATAATGATGGAGATGACGGATTTCACTCGTGGTCGCGGTCCATTGAAGACCACAATGGATGTCATCAATGCCGCTAAAAAGATTTCTGAGGCTGGCACGAAACTTGACAAATTGACGAGACAGATTGCTGATCAGTGTCCTGAGAGTTCTACAAAGAAAGATCTGCTTGCTTATCTGCAGCGCATTGCCTTGTATTGTCATCAGATGAACATCACAAGCAAAGTAAAGGCTGATGTGCAAAACATCAGTGGAGAACTGATCGTTTCTGGATTGGACAGCGCCACGTCTTTGATTCAAGCTGCTAAGAATTTGATGAATGCTGTCGTCCTCACAGTCAAGGCGTCTTATGTCGCGTCTACGAAGTATCCGAGACAATCTAATGTAACGGTGAGTCATTTTATTATTTTTTATTGAAATATTTAACAGGATGGTGAGTATGGAAAAACTATAATACAAGAAGCTCAATTTTTCCAATGATTGAAAAAGATTGAAGAATTAAGAAATCAGTTATAAATTTAAGCATTGAAGGATTTGAATGAATTATTCAAATAGTAAAACAATGTTTTACTTGGAAAATAATGTTTATAGACGATTGAGGATAATGGAAGTGAAAGAAAATGGAAACAGTCGGTTCTGATCTTCTTACCCGTTTCCCACAGCCTATCTATTCTCTACTCCGTTTCATCGGTATTTCTATTACCGCAAAAATATTAGAGCTGTATTATTTATTGAGAGTAGTGATTTGCCTAGTTAGTCGTGGATAAATTTTCATTTAATTTTCGATACCGTAATTTTCATTTTGCTTTTTCCCTTTGGTTCTTCACCTTTCATCACCAAAAGTATTTTACTTTGACGCCCGCGAAATGTAGTCCTTTAAGCAGAGTATCCTGATTTAATAAAGAATCATTAATCTAGTGCTTCTGTTACTTTAGGAGAAAGAAATAGACTCATGTTTAGATTGCACTAATTCACAGAGGGTTTCGATCATCTGGCTAGAATTTTGAAATTGGAATTTAAATTTCAAAATATTAATAATTCCTGATTGAAAATACTGGGAATTTTTTTTTATTACTGTTAAAAAAGTTAAGAAATCGATAGACTCTCAATTTTTAAATTACGCGGGTTGAATTAATTTTTTTAGAAATAGAATATTGATGTGCTAACCATTTGATCGGAATACTGTAAAATGCTAGTTTCACAAAACTAGTAGTGCTTTTGAACTATATAAATGTGACTCAAGCAAACAAAATTAAATCTATAAAATTCTAGATTATTTAAATTCATTTTTATTATTGAACGATAAAATTGGATCAAGTCTAACGTATTTTTAGCTAACCTATTTCCTGTTTGCGTCATATTTATGAGTATAAATCAAAGCTAATTTGCGTATTTCGCTAATGAAACTCCTTTTCTTGTCACTATCAAACCATGTTGGACTTTTCAGTATGTAAGTATCCCAAATAAAATTGTATTTGTTTTTTTCTTGTTAGTGTATAATAATTTAATCTTTTAAAAACCTTAGCTGCTAAATAGTTAGCCGAAAATTATTTTTCTTAGAAGTTCTTTTTATGAATTATCATATTTGTATTATTGATTCTATTTCAAGTTTTGGAGTTAAAGTAAACGTTTTACAATATTCTAAAACTAATTTTGTGAAAAGATTATTTTATACACTCGCGACAGAAGGTTTGGGTACATTGATATTTTTCAAAAATTTTAAACGAATGTGATATCTTAAATACAACTTCTTAACAATTTTTAACAATATTTCTTTAAAACGTATTTGTTGGTGCACTTTAATAGATTTGGCAAAGGTTACATGTGACAAAAAATAATCTGAAAATTTTGAAGAACGGTTTCGTTATTCAAAATTATTATTAAAAATCAAAGCTTAAGTGATTTGATTATAAATTCTGGGAAAATTATAGAATCTCCAGTTATTAAATTTTATTACCGTTTATTACGACAATAACCATTCTTCAAAATTTTCAGGTTATTTTTTATCACGTTTAACCCTTTGCCAAATCTATACAAGTGCACCAACAAATCTATAGGTGATTTCAGTAGAAAATGCAAGATTTCCCCTTTAAAATGAGCCGTAGAATCTTAAAAAATGTGAAATAATTTTGGAAATATTGGGAATTTAAGAAATTGGCAAAAAACCTTGTTTTTTATAGATATTTTCTTGCAGAATGATCGAAAACAATTCAAATAGGGGTCATTCGACGCAGATTTAAATACTTTTTAAAGAAATATTGTTAAAAATTGTTAAGAAGTTGTATTTAAGATATCACATTCGTTTGAAATTTTTGAAAAATATCAATGTACCCAAACTTTCTGTCGGGAGTGTACCTAACTTAATTTTAAATCTGTTTAAAATTTGGAAAATACTTCGTTAAATATTGAGAAATTAGACAAAAGAGGATTTATCATGTATTTGTGCGTTTCCTCATTTGATCCAATCATTTTCCTATTACTCTGTCACGATTTCTATCACCTAATCCCAACGTTTTTGAATACCGAAAATTAAAAAAATGTCTCGTTTTGCAGTCTCCAATCGTCGTTTGGAAAATGAAAGCACCAGAAAAGAAACCATTGGTTCGACCTGAGAGACCAGAGGAAGTGAGAGCAAAAGTCCGTAAGGGTTCGCAAAAAAAGGTCCAGAATCCAATTCACGCTCTATCTGAATTCCAGAGTCCGACAGAAAGCGTTTAAAAATATATCAGTGAACGATTTGCTGAAATTTTGCGCCATCAACAATCGGAATGCACGGTAACAAGTCGTTTTGTTCTACAAATACCTAAGACATGCGTCTTTATTAATTACTAAAGACGTCTTCCAAATGTCATTAAAGGAATAAGATTGAACGTAGGTATTGAAAGAAGAAAGGAGAGAACAAGTTAGTTAAGTACCGTGCCGATATCGTATCATTCCTCTATTTTAATTCGAAGGGACGTTTTAATGCCAAAACATTTTAAAAGCTACCTTATCTTTACCATTCATAAATCAGAGAAAAGCGTTCTTGCTCTTCCAGCATATGAATAAAATCACGATCATTGTGATTTTTCACGAGTCGATAAAATTTTTTTCTCTAAACTGGCTCACAAGCTCGGTTTTTATTTAAAGTTCCAGGACCCGTGAAAACTCACCATTTGTACAGAATCGTATTTAAATGTTTGTAAACTAAATGTTTATAAACTTGAATGCCAGTGAACATTCTAAAAAGTTTTTTTTTTGTATCGTCTTGTGACAAAGACGATCTTGTAAGGGAAATGTTCAATGCCCTAATGTTTACTTATTGGAACTTTTCTATATAAGTCTATCAGGACTGAGTATTTCTGATGTTAATTTGAAACAGTGGTAGAATACCATTAATGTACTTATTTCGAATTTAATAATTGATATCCGGTCTCTGCAATCCTATGGGGATTCGAAATTTAAAAACTTGAAATAAAATCACAAGCTTTAGAATTTAATTGTAAATTCGAAAGCAGCTAAAAAAATTGTCAAAAATGTTTTGAATCCCCACTACAGAAAAATAAGACGTACGTTTTGTGCACAACTTTTCATACTTTTTTTCTACTGTGAGTTTTTTGATAATAAAAAAAAAACTATAATCGTGCTCAAGATTTTTCAGTAGCTTTGTGAAATCGCGTCACTTTTGCAAGTAACTTTTTACTAAGAGACTTCGAACGAAGAAATATTTCAGTAAGTTTAGAGATAAATGTCTGCTCTAAAAGAAGCAGATTTTCTGAAATTTTAAGTAGGTTTATCTATTGGATAAACGACACTTTGAATTATAATTGTAGGGGCATGTAATTTTTTTTCCAGTCACCGAGAAAAACACTCTTCTTCATTAGGCAGTATTACCTTTTGTACAAGACTACTGATCGAGTATTTAATGCAATTGTATATAATTGAATATAATTTTATATTTATGGCTAAAGATTATTTACAGAATTTTATTCAAGGCATCTTTGTGCCGCAAATAATTGTACGACGAGATAAATTTTTCGAGTGAATTAGTTTAAATGTTGTACTCTGATTAGAAAAAAAAGACCATGTTAATCAGCTTCTGAAAAACTTTACACCAAAAATGTGTACATTGGACATTTTTGTGTAAGGATCATTTATTGGAGAATGGTCAAAACTGATACCAAAAGTATAAAAATGTTTAATAAATATTATGGAGCGAAGGATTTTGGAAGAAATACGTAATGTAATACGTAAATAAAATTTTGGATTGATCGTTTTCCATGGAATGAACCGACATTTTACCAAACGCCGATTTTCTTTGCTTTTGATTATTACATATCTCACATATCACAATTTTCCGTTCTTTATCAAACATGACCAAGCATTGTAGCCGTTGTCACAATCAATGTTTTTACAGAAATTTTGAAAATCTGTTTCACATATAGTGTTAAACTCTATATAATAACTGTATTAATAAGCGAAATAAAATTCAAGTGCTCACAACGAGGAAATGACTGCGTACAAAACTCGATATTACATGTATCGGAAATTTTCTCGATAAAAAAAAGGAGGAAAACTATAAACTATAAATAATAAATCTAGTTGGAAAACCCTTTTTTATCCTGAATTTAAAAATTGTTTAAATTTTACGAAAGGAGTAGGCGAATAATCGGCCTGGTTTCTGTATTCTTGAAAGTATTTTTCTTTTTTATATTCACACATTTTTATTTCTGTTATGAAATATATTTTTTAGAATTAGATATTGATGACGTTTATAAAATTAGAAATATAGAAATCAACTGGCAACTTCGTAAATGGTGTAAAAATTAAGTTATTGATATTTCATCGTGGTGAAGCGAAGTAATTTACAGTACCTACTTTAAATTAATGATTTGTTGAAAGATTGTAGATTCTTTTCGACAAATCGATATACAATATACAGTCACTGCTTTCAAATAGATTTTGTAGCGAGTCAAAACTGCAGTTTTTTCTGTTGCATTTAAATTATTTTGTGAAATTTGTTTAATTCCTAAAATTCGAGTGCAAACGCATCAATCGCGAAATGCATTTTAAGCGATGTAACTTCGCAGTTAGTTTAAATAAAGTCAACTGTATACTACGTTGTAGGTGTATTCAAATGGGATAATAAAGTTTACATAACATACCAATTTTATAAAAAATGATCTTTGTTTTTTTAAAAGAAAAAGTTTCTTTAAAGGTTTAAGCTTAAACTTTCTTTCTTTTCTTTACTCTTTACATTGTCAGATTGAAGCTTAAAAATTCGAAATTCGAAATTTTTAGAAAAAATATAAAAAAGGAAAACTGAATTTGGAATAATAGTTTTAAATAGAAATTTATTTCAATAAGTAGAGACCAATGATGTTTAGAAATTTTATTTCAATTTAAAATCTTCTGTAGAAAATTCTACTCGAAAATGGAATAATTTTTTATTTATGTTGGAAAAGTCATAATTACTTTAGGGAGAATTAATTTTGCTTCTGAATGTTAAAATTTTACTTTCATTTCTGACAAATTTCTTTTAAAATGACTTGGTAGAATTTTTCCCCGATAAATTAAAAAAATACACGTTACTAGCGAAAAAAATATTGATCCTACAAATTTAATAAGCATAAAAGCTTTTATTCAGAAGTTTAGAATAATTTATATTATTTACATTAAGTTACATTTTAAAAAATGTTTGTTAATGTTTATAATATATTATATATAATTGTTTATAATCGCTGAAGCTTATAAAATTTTAAATCTTAAAGCAAGTAGATTCTTAAAGTTTAAAGCCCACAATATTTTTAACTCCTGACTCGAAATTAAGTTTTTCAATTAAATATACAATATTAAAAACTGAAATTTTGAAGCCTTCAAGTTTTAAAGTTTTTAATGAAATGCAACAAAATTTGTGAAATTGTTTGTTACAATTTAAAACATTTTTAACATCTTGAATCTTAGGTTTTATAAAAAAATAATGATTCTTTAAAGTTGCTAAGATTAAAAAATTTGAATTGTTTAAAATTTCAAAATTTAATATTTAGAGCTTTTGATCCTAACAACTTAAGAATTTGAATTTTTTCTGACAATTCATACTTGAGAGTCTGAAATACTCATATCTCATAGAAAATAAACATTTAAAGATTTAACACACCTGTCTATTATTCGAGAAGATTTTAAAGAATAGCCTTTCAAGATTGAGAAAAACTTGAGAATTCTGAGGATTCTGAGAACAGTTTAAAGAAAAGTATTATAGATTTCTATAAATTAAACAGCAGAAATAAATGGCTTTTGATAGAAACATATAAGTAAATTATAAATAAATGTGTCTTCAATTACAGCACTTTTTGTGTTTTATCAATAACAATTGGTACAACAATTATACCAGAGTGGGATAAAATATCGTTCTATAAATTCTTTCTAAGATTATATTTAATCCCAATGCTACCTACTTAGAAACTTAAACATTGAAGCCAGGATAAACTACCTGCTTCCTTAGCTATATTTAAAATTTTCAAAACACAATCATACCAACACATTCACTCCACGGTTTTCACGCATAGCCCAGGTGAAAAAATCCTACACTAGGGATAACGTCCCAGGATGTTTCCGACATCTGAACTTATAAGCCATATTTTATATTGATTGTATGATGGCTTTTTTTCACGAAACACACTGTAGATTTTATACCATTTTATACCAAATTAGTTTAAGTATACTTTAAGGTCACTATGATGATTTTAAAATAAAATTACAACCTGCCTCCAGGCTACTTGATTGGAGGCAGGAGGGACTCACCAGCGACAGCAGGTTTACTATTAAACCTGAAAACAGAGATTTATTTATTCATTCATTAATTTACTGTGAGAAATAAATAAAAACATCTTAAATGGTGAATTATCAAAATTGATAGAAAAATGTCATGTTATTTTATAAAATAATATTTTATCTGCATCGCAAAATTGATGTCTTGGAGTTGTTTCAGCCAGTCAAGAACCCAGGATGATCAACACTTCGCAGCCTCTCACACTTTCGAATGTTTTATCACTCATCAGTTCGACAAAAAAGATTTGAATCCAAATATAAAATAATTTTTTGCATAAATTATAATTTGATTAAAAAGAGATCATACCCGCTGAATATAAATAAAAAATCGATCGGTAATTCGTGACATCATTATGTATCAAATACCCTCTTAATTTGTTGAGAAATATAAAGAAAGACAATACAAACTTTATACTTTCACTTACTAATTTCGCAAAATCAAGATCACAAGTTCCGCTTGTAGAAATTTATTAAGGAAATCCACATCAACCATTATCTTTCATAGCACGATATTATGTTGATTCTTGAATTAAAACTAAGAAAACGTCAAAAATATACTCTCGATACTCGAATCCATTGTCACAAATAATCTGAAGCCTGGATTTGTCGAAAGCCGATTATCAAGAAATAAAGCACTTATTCAACTGAATCTCACTAAATTATTACGCAAAATTGACTCTAAAGGACTCTAACACAAGAATTTGTTCCGATTTGGATAAAATTTTAGCTTTATTGATCTAAAAACTCAGAGCTTGATCCGAAGCTGTTGTTTTCAGAAAAGACTCCAGCAAACTGGTGCAGACTTGTAAACCAACTGACATGGTCACGTGACGTGATTGAACAAATTTCAAATTTCGATTTTTTGAATCTTGAAATTTGAATTATTTCAATTTCTTGCTTTATTTTGAGTTTAGATTTATAAATTAATAATCAACAATGCTTTAGTTTCTAAATTTTACATTTATGTTCATTGTTGTTGCAAAAAATAAAGAGAAATCTTGAAAAAACGTTTAAAGGAATGCAATGCGCATGCGCAACAACTTTTAACAAGTGGCGGCCATATTCAAATGAGGCTGCTTAAAACTTGAAGAATGTTCTTTTTAAATCTTAATTCTCGATTTACAATAATAATCTACTTATTGTTAAGAATCCTTGGAGAAATTAAATTTTTTATTTAAAATTAATATAAATAACATTCAATTTTAGTACAAATTTTTGGAGCACAGTATGAAAATTACATTTTTTGTTAATAAAATTTGTACAGTTAATGTTTTAAAAATTTAATAAGTAAGGTAGATGACCCAGTAATCGTACCGGTCCCAGTAATCGTGAAATTGGCATATAACCTAAAGAAATAATAATAAAAGATCTTTAAAAAAGTATTTAGTAACAAAAAATAACGAGCTTTAGCATTATTTATAATCAAAATCAATAACAATCAAGTATAAATGCTTAAAAAATAAGATTGACGGCGAAACGATTACTAGGACTAAGGTCACGATTACTGGGACATTTACCTTAATTTACAATTAAAACATTTTAGAAAATTTAGTTTAAACATGTTTGATTTTCAAATTTGACTCGTGAACCCTTAATTAATAAATAATAATCTATTTCTAAATTTAAAAATGAGAAAATATTAAACTTAAATTTTGAACAGTTTTACTACTAAATTATTCATTGGATTTTAATATTATACTAAAAATAAAAAAATATATTCGAATAAAATTAATTTCAAAACTTAAAAAAGAAATAGGTTTTTATATCTTTCAGAGTAAATCAAACTTATAATTTTAGATTTTTATAATCTAAAATGTTATAATCTTATAATTTTATTTTAATTTCTGCAAAATCCGAAAATTGGCAAGTTTTTATTTTACAATATTTGAAAAATTTGTAATAAAATAAAAAATTTTGACTATTGTTTATTTAAGAGCATCATAATATCTAATAAAATTCGAAATTAAAAAACATTATTTCAATTTTAAATATATTTAAAATTTAGAAAGCATCTAATTTTTCGATTAGGAAAAGGTGATTATATAATAACACTTGTCTTTTTTTCTGTCACATACATATGTATTACACTTTTATTCTACATGATAAATGCTATATTTATAAAGAAATAAAGAGTCAAAGGGGGAAAAATTACAAATGCTAAAACTGATTAATTACCATAAACTGTAATTAATAACTCAATATCATTGCAGAAGCAGTGGAGCATTGCGATTAATTATAAGTTATAAACCAAGTTTTCAAATTCCAATCCCACTAAGAATGGCTCTCCGGTTCCGATTTTCTCCTAATTTTTGGTTTAGTTTTTCGAGCTCATAGAATTAACGAAATGTAAATACATGACTGGCAATACCATTAAATATAAAAAAGAGGCTCACTCGGTCTTTTATTTTCGGGCCTTAAAACTTTGTTTCAAGTCCAATTAAATTTTAATAACTTTTAAAATGGACAAAATTTTTATGATTCAAAACTTAAAAAATAAATTGAAAAAGTTGGAAAAGAATCACTTGGTCGAAGTGAAGGCAGCAACGTTTGTGACGTTTTATCGTTAAGGTATAAAGAAGCATCAGAGTGCAGATCCATTGCCGAAACTAAAATCTTACAATAATTTATCACCGATACCCGAAAGTACGTCTAATTAATATTAACAATTTATATTAGTGTAGATTAAAAATCGTGAATATAGTCAGAAGTATGATACATTTTTCACACCAAACTGTTTTACAATTAACGTTCCAACTTGCAAGTTTGCTGGTGATGTTAGTATTAATATTTTTTGTGATCGTCTGCATCTCCTCAAATTTACAAGGGATGTAGAAAACAATTTTATATTACAGATTCGAGTCATGCTCTTCTACCCAAAAGCGAAAGAAAGCGAAAACGAGAATTTGATTCACGTCGGACGACCGCGAATATTTTAATTTTAACATGAATAAATTTCACCTGCTGCAAGTATGTAATCTCAACTTCTACATACAATGTTTGTTTTCTCGTTTCATCAAATTACCATTTACATACTCACTGTAGGATATGATTTAAACACATCTGGCGCCTTTCAACAAAATCGCTAAGTCTGCCGCGCGATGCAGAATGTAGGCTTTCGATTTCTATAAAGGTAAAATATAATTTACAATAAAAATATGTACCTACAATATAATATACATGTGATGGAAAAGAACAGTCGATCTTTATACACTCAATTACTTGACACTGATTTGTGTTTCTATCATCGCCTACATCTTGAATCGCAAAACTTTCTTTTCGTTTCCTTTCATTTTTCCGCAAGTACAAAGCAACTGAGCGATAATGGAAGACTAAGTAAGTGATCAAGTATTTCAAAAGCAATGCAGGTATGAAAATGCGCATCCCTTAAACCTCATGAGAAAAAATTCCCAGGAAACTCCTAGAATTTTTTTTACATGGGATGAGTATTGTACAAAAAAAAACTCAGCACAAAGACCCAAAGCGATTCGTTGCGATTCAAGAGTTTCAAAGTACACACATCATTTACTCTATTCCACGATCTGACAATAATATGTTGTAAGAACCTATGACCTATGCAAATTTTTCTCAAAGATTTTTTTTATAGAAACTATTCTACAAAGTAAGTAAGCGATGTAGTGACCCGCATGATACCAAAGAGTCACCGAGAGAGTCCCTCACAGCCTGAGTTAGACTTTCGTTTGAGATCTTTTAAGTCTATTTAAAATAATAGGCAAACCAGAACCCAGAATCCACATACGAGCACCCCGAATTCACATGGCTGGCATCGGAAATCATAAAGATTCATTAGACTAAAAATATACCAATTAAATAAAGTATCGAGATCTCGTATATTTCAAATTGTAATGTATGTTTAGTTGGAAGTTTCTTTAAATAGAATCTTGTTTCTTAAAAAGCTTGATTCCTTAGAAGCTTTGGACTAGTTTTTGAACGGAGTAGTTATTGACAAAAGGCGCTTCGAAGCACAAAGTATGTTACCTGTGTTTTTTTGTGTAAGTCAAAAATATACATTTCTTCTTTCAGGGAAATCTAAATTAATACTTATTAGCGTAAATTCGTTTCGTTGAAAGTATATCCTAAATATTATGCCTGATTGAAGGAACTTAAGGTGAACAAGGAGATTGAATGCAGTGTTCGATTTTGAAAAAGTACAGCAGGGGACATAATTTGCAATTAAAGTCAGCATCCTTTGAAAATTCGTTAACTGCCCTACATTTCTTTTTATAAAAATGCGTGCGTTTTTTTTTCTCTAACGCGCAAATCGATGCTTTAAGGATAGTATACAGCCGGGTGTTGTCGCTTTACTTTGACTATAGTCTGCACTCTCCTTTCTATTTGTACGTACAATTGTTGGCTTGCAATACCTAATAAGATCCAGTTAAAATAAACGCTTAACTGTGCTTGAGGGATTCCGGGCTTTTCGGCAGCCCACATTCTTTTGCTGTAAATGAGACATTAGAGGGCCTCCTCTACGACGACTTTGCGGCGACTTCGGGCGGCGAACTCGCTGTTGAAACGGACGATTTGAATGATGGGACGAACTCCGCTGCGTCGGGATTTAGTGTGCTCTGAAAAAATTCAATTTTAGTATAAAACAATCCATCCTTTCGAATTTTTTTAAAAAGATTTAAATTAATTGAGATATTAAATTGTAAAAAAAATTTACAAGGATCACAGTGATCCTGTAGTTCAATTTTAGGGAAAATAGAGGGCTTCTTTCTCAAAATAGGGGATGTAAAAAAAAGAGGGGTAATATTTCTGGAATTCAAAATATTCTGGATTCTACAAGATTCTAGAACAGTTTAGTATATTTTTGAAAATATTAAAGAATTTGGAATTCTCTTTAAGATTTTATAAAATTATTACAGAACCAAGATTCTAAAAAATTATGAAAGATTCCAGAAGAATCTAGATGATTGTAGATTCTAGAAATCTCGAATATTTTGGGAAATTTTTACAGATTTTTGTTCAGACAAGTGTTGAAGATTTTAAACGATTTGAGAAAAGGAGAAAAGGGGACTGATTGTGATCCCTGAATTAAAAAATATCTATTTATAAAAATGTTGAATGATTTCCAGGGAGTTTAAAATAAAAAGTAATCAACTTTTTGAGCACAAAGAGGTTTCGTAAGAAGTTCGCCAAAACTAATATTGCATATAATTTTGAAATTACTCGTTTTGCAAGGTCGTCATGAACTCGAAGGCCGCCGAGTTGTTGACATAATTCGGCGCCATTGTTCTCGAGAGTGCTAGTAGCTGTCGACCAAGCTGAGGAGGTTTGATTTCTCTGATGTTGCCTCTCCTCTTCCAACATGGCCTCTAAGCACTCCTCCATGAGTTCCTCCTCCTCGAGTTGCTGGAGTACCTATAAGAATTTATAATCTTAGACTACTAATGATTATATGATTATGATTATTTTAATCATGCTGATTAGTTTGTTTCCGCCGAAAGCTTTTAATGGATAAATGAACTTTAAGTGGAGTTAAATAAAAGTCGTTTGTATAACTGAGACTTGTAATTTACTTGTTTATCGAATTCCTCTTCATTCTCCATCCACATGTATTCCGAAAAATCTCCATCGCCTCCTCCTTGGACATCGGCTTCTGCTTCGACTGTGTCTAGGTAAGATATTACGCCGTTGTCGTGGCCATAATATCCGTTACCGGAGCCAGTATTTGGGATCTTCATTATCATAACAGCTTCGATTCAACACTGCAAAACATTTTACAAATTGTTACTATTTTCATATTTTGTTTGTATCAATTTTTCCATTGAATAATTCTATAACTTGTTATAAATGATAATTGCGAACTGATTTGAAATTTTTAACATTTTTACTTCATATGTTTCTATTTCTAGACTCTATTTACGTTTTTACACGTTTCTGTTGTTTGAATCCAGTTTATTAACGTTTCAGATCTAGTTTACTTCAAGGATTCTTCTTGAACACAAAAAAAATTGCAATTTGCTCACGCAAATGAAGATAAAACTAGAATACAATTATATTTTGAAATGAAATGTAACAATAAGATCAAAACAAATTGTTCCTTAGTACACAATTTACAATAAATATTACAAATAAAGTTTCGTTTAACTGACAATATGTAATTTTCATTGAATAATCTTTAACGTCCAATATTTGATAAAACAATCAATAAGAAAAATCAATATGATATCGAACGATTCATTCGGACAAACCTTATTAAAACATTCCTCCAACATTTCGAAATCCTAATGGACCCTAATCGTTTTTTTTTTAGAGCAGAACTATATGCTCTTGCACTGAATTTTTACTGCTTAAAATGTTAATTTAAATACTAAAACTTTCAAGTAACAAATTAGTCAAATTTTTATTAACGTACAATTTATGACAACATATTTTCAATGAAATTTTGATCTCCAAACAGGTTGCAATAATTAATTTTATATGCATTGATAAGTTGATGACGTTTTCAAAAATTCAACTTTTTGTAAAAAAAAAAATAGAAGTTTATACCCAGCATTTATCAGAAAAGTTTTCTTTGTAAGCATTAAGTATTTTTAAAGTCATTGACACTACAAATATAAACTAAATATATTAATAAACAAAATTATAAACATAAATAATATAAATAAATTACAATATTGAAAAACATGATAAGTGAAAAGAAAAAAAATTGCAGGAATGGCCCTAAAAGGTTTAATGTCACCCATTTTTAAAGAAAACCGAAAAAAAATGCTAATTAATTTTGCTCTACCTGAAAGTGTAGAAATATGCCAAACAGCAAAACAATAAACAACAGTTATAACACATTACCCAGCTTGCAAATTCCCAGATCCACGAAAAGCAAACATATACCCCGTTTATTACTTTGTACATCTCTCCTCGTTCTAATTAAACTACACTTCCAAATCAAAGAAATCAGCAATATGCTTGATCTAATTATGGACTAAAAAATAAAACCACGACATATGTGCTTCAAAAGACAAATCTTTCTCCCCACACATATTACTTTAGCGCAGATTAAAAAATTCACTTCGAAGTACTTCTGAAAATTCGCAATCTCACTTTAACTAAATTTAAATGCCCATTTTCACTTCGTAAGCAAAACGTTTCTCTCGTCCAACAGAAGCGGTTCTCCGAAGAAAGCAGGACGGAGTGAAATATAAATTCTCGTCAGAGGCACAACCCACTAAACAGTTACTCAAATAGAGAAAAACAACACTGTTCACAGAAACCCTTTAAATACCTTTAAACGTAGAATCAGGGTAAGAAAATAATCAAATTCGCGAGCACACGATATGAGAAATCCTATTCTTTCGAAAGAAGGGGGACGACGACCGATTATTTGTATGCGTCGTTTGTGGCGACCTAGAAGCTGAACCGAATCAGCGAACCGATGATTATTCCTAAAACTCAACGTCAGACAAGGCGAGACTGAAGGCTTTGAAAGGTTGCTGACCAAATACAACCTTGGAGTCTCATGAATTGCCTTGAAACGTGATCAACGAAATGCTTGAATCGTCTCTGGCCCGAATGTACATATGGGAGTGCGCGATTCACTTTTGCTATCTCGTCGTCTGGACACGGAAGAAGTATGAATTTACCTTGAATTTAGAGCCGAAATGACGAAAACAACTGAGAATTTTGCTCCTCCGAGTCTACCAATTCATAGTAATCGAAGAAAGTAACACGAAACCGCTTGACAGATCACCCGAGGGCGACCATTTTTTTCTGTCTCGCTCTCAGTCACCGAGCTCAATATTTTTGTTAATCCAATTCACACCGCACCTCTCACAATTAAAAGGTTTCTGTTATATCGGCTAGCCGATCACCGGCTTCCTTGTGATGCAGACGTACCTTATTGTGACTCCTGGTGTGACGATTCGTGCACCAAGTACGATTTACGCAGTTAAAATAAAATAAGTAAAATACGTGACACACAAAACACAAATTAGTTCAGCGTTACCATATGGTGCTGCCACCTCGGTCAATTTTGCACTTTACAGGCGTTACTCGTTACACGTCCTACACGTCTGAACTAATTTTTGAGTTCTTTTTGTTGTTCCCTCCATCAAGACGATCAGGTCAACTCTTTGAGTAATGTCTGCTTATTCCACGATGCGATTAATTAATTTACTCATAAATTTTTTTAAAAAATATCCGGAAAAACAACCTAAACAAACTAGAACGTGAACAAATTTGACAGTTTCGATTTTAGGTTAGGTTACTTGATTTTGTCAATTTTTCTTTATAAAGGATATTAACAGTTGCGTTTTTAAAAGTAGGTCCTCTAATTAAAAGCAGTTTTATGCCTAACAGAAACCCTAAATTCAATTAAACTCTTCATTAAATTTTTAATCAGTCGATTTCTGTTCTTAAAGAATTCATTCAAAACTCCCGCAAGTAAGAACAACGCCATTAGCGGACAATAATGGTACCAAGTGACGTTTCATTTCAGTCAAATTAGAATCCAATTCGCGCTTATTTCGCGAAAATCACTCACATACTTTGAAAAACGTCTCTATTTATTAATAAATTGCTTAAAAACATTTTATTATTTCTGTAAACAACAAAAAGTCGTATTTTGAAAGATAAATAACCTTCAGGATTTGACAGTTTTCTTGATTAGCGTCGTATATTTACATCTAGTATCGCGGTTGTTGATTGGCCGAATATTCCTTTGACATTCTAGTGTTGACGTTTCATCAAAACAAAGCACTGGCTGGAAAGTTAGCATTTTATTGCGGCGATTCGTGGCAAGTGGGTCTTCTCCGAGTGCTCTGCTTTTTAGTGTGTGTTTTCGTGCAATAGAAGAACTGGTTTAGCAGCCGAAGACGCAAGGTTGCTGAGCAACAAACAACAATGTCGTCAACGACGAAGTCTACTTCAGACGAGCTTCTCGGAGGTGAGTAAAAGTCCATTTTTGCTTCGGCAGCTGTCAGTCTGACATCGCGGCCATTTCGCGTGGCCTCGCACTCGATACGTAAACAAACGCATCCAGAAGGCTTTTTGCGACGCAAACCCTTTTTTGGCAAATGACATGGCTTCACTTTGTTGCATCTTTCCTCCTGAGTCTGTGTTTTTTCTCGAGTCAGAGAGATTCGAGATAAAATGGCTTTTGTGAAGTCTCAAAAGACTCTGTAGCTTTTTGCGATTTTTGGCGCCTCTGCATCACACCGGCTTGCATCAGAAACGCGTTTCGAAGTCGGCGTCGCTTTCGTCAAAATGATCTGTTGCATTTTTTCATGAATCTGGAGTTATTAATGGGTGCTACGTTAAAATTTTTTTAATTAACGAGTTTTAAAAATTAAATCCATGAAACCTTTTTTATTGCCCATCTAGTAATTAATAATAATATTTGAATTATTTTTTTAAATTCGTTTTAAGAATCCTTTTTTTATGAAATTTGGATTGACAACGCTTTAAGACAATTGCTAAACAATGTAAATTTTTGTATGCTGTCTTTTTATTATTTAATAAAGCGATTTAAAATTTCGGAGTTTAAAAACTAAATATAATCTAACCTCTCCGAAATTATTTTCTTTTGGGAAGATTTAAATAAGGCTACTGTCCCTTGAATTCTAGATCTATCTTCAAATAGAATCGTGCGCATTCCTAGAAAGTTAACGACCTTTTGCATTAAATCTCCTTACAAAAGAAAATTTTTTATAAACAACAAAATACCGAATCTACCCAATTTCTTCTCTAACGTTAGAAATTTTTTCTTTATTTTTTTTCTAATGACGTGTTGGATTAATGCCATTTGCTGTATCTATCTTCTGAAATCTAATATTTTAGGTTAGGGGAGTCTTCAGGGCTTTAACAAGATCCCTTCATCGACCTAACATTCACTAGGGGACTAGAGTGTCCAGAAATAGAGAGAAAATTGCTTCCAGTTTATTGGATCAAACTTGACTTCTACCTTTATTTCATGGTGTTGTACTTGAGAAAATACAACACACGAAACCCAAATTTTTCTTTTACTGACACTTATCACGAGATTACTAGAAAACCAATATAAACTTTACAATTAAAGATTTGAAAGTTGTAAAAACATGTTTTAATCTCAACAGTCCCGGATTACTCTTCCTGTGATAAAATTTGTTTTTTAGTTCATGAGTTATAAATAAAAGCTAATCGGTATTTATCAGAGTATTTTAGGTTTATTATGTTTGATTATTAGAAACTTCCAACACAAGATATCAGTAGGGACTCTTTTTGTTCTTCGATTTGTGATTTCTGTTTCTGCAGAAGTCGCAGAATCCGAATTAATCTTCTTTTGTTATTAGTTATTAATAACTTCTTGGATGTGTGGGCGTGCAATTAAAGATTAATTTATGCAACAAGACTCCAAGGCTATTACAATGTACACAAACACTTCGCCTAATATTTTAAAAATAAAAATTTCTAAAAAATTTTGTTTTCTTCAAAAAATCAGGTTTAATTTTTTAAAACCAATGTCGAGGTCTTGCTCCAATAAGAAACGACAAAAATATTTTTTTAGATATGTAATTACTCGAATACAATTTCTTCCATCTAAAAATTCAATTTAATTTTTCCAATTTGATTCGATATCTGCAGAAGTGAGTCTTTATTCAAAGAAATTTTCCCTTTGGATCTAGATTTACAATCATTACAAATCAAGATTCTCAGACTCTCATTGGTCTCAATACAATGAAGTGAATGAAAAAACCTAGCAATCTGTTTCAATCAGATAATTCGCATATACTAGAGAAATTTGAAGCGTGAGAACTAACTTGACTGTAATTATATAATAATAGGAAGTTATTCACTGAATCAGAGGAGAAGCATGCGTGACTTATGAGCAAGTTTCAAGTTACAATATGAATATTGTGTTATAGTTTTATGCAAAACCACTTTAAACATTAGATTTTACTATTTCATTACTTATACATACTGCACTCGTCATGCATCCAAGTCTATGAAAATGGAATTATTTGCAACGACTATTCAGTTGTTTTCCTCTCTCATGTCTTAAGTTGTGGTCAATAACATGTTGTCTACTGAAAATAAGGCGTAAATTCCCATGAGACGTAAAAAATTCAGAAATTATATTTTAGATATGTATTTTTAATTATTTCAGAGAATAAAAAGGACAGGTCTGTTGTAATTTTTTAAAAAGAATTAGACAAAGAAATGATAAAAGAATTTGATTTTCAACTTCGAAAAATTATTGATAAAATTTAAAAGTGCTTTTTCACATTTCCATTTATTATTTTGCCTTTTTTAACTTTCTTTCTGGAGTAAACAAACATGACCTTGGACAAAAAACAGATGATTCATTGACTTCAGAATGTCTTCTTTCCTTTATTTCAAATTCCTTGAATGTTATTTTTAGACGAAAATCGACACAAAAAACTAGAATGACTGGTTTTTAAAATAATTTATTATATTTTATTGGTGGATACATCTGGTTTTGCATAGCAGGTAAGGAATTCTCATTTATAAAAGTGGGCGAAGGTGAATATGTAGGAATATTTTATATTGATTGGTTATACGCGCCATGGCGGTAAATTGCGAGAAAATTAACAATTTTTTGCGTTAATAAAGTCTATTAATTAATTCCCTCGCTCTAAGACACTTTTTAACCAAAAATATAGAAACCCTACGGTAAAGGGGAATGTGAGAGCGACGTCCTTGTTCTTCCTTCATTCTCCCTCTCTCTCTCAGGCCCCTTGCAAACCGGTTTTCGCCGTCTCTCGGCTTTTCCACTGCCGGGAAAGCGGAAAGACAAGTCGAGGCCGGTTCAAGGTCGGGGTAGAAGGAGAGATAGATAGAACGCCCGAACGAGGAACAACGATGGACAGCTAGCCACTGGCCACTCCAAGCGTTGAGGGGGTGTTCACGCGCAAGCCCTGTGGGTGATCACGTGCCGACGATGGGAGTGATCACGTGCAATCGCAAAAAAAAAAAAACCTTTAATTGGCGGCCCAAAACGTGGGGCTCAAACCTAGAGATCACAGTTGAAACTGCGACTTACCTGCGACCCGAAGAGTCACCAATCTGGGC